>CAICTM010000276.1:0-81987 GCA_903772945.1 Seminavis robusta
GAAGAGAGAGATTAAGAAAAACTAATCAAACGAGAGAGATCCACAATCAAAGAACGTAGATCTGAACTCCCGCGGAAGACTGTAGAGTGTGATAGAGTAGTTGCGGTAGCAATCCTACTCACTCCACGATCCAAAAACGGAACGCGTGGAAGATTCGTATACATTTATCTATAGCTGAAGACTCTCCACGGCTAATATCTAGAGCGATGTTTCATCATCAACCTAGTATGACTAGAGCGTCATTGAGAACCCTGTCTCAATAACTATTCACGAGAGACTCAGTCATGAGTCAAACTCAAACCCTATCTAGGATCGAGTCGCGAATAAGGCTAAGAGCCGTGTATTGCAATTACTGTACGGTTTGGCCTACATGTGCAGTCACGAATTCTCATAAGGTGTTACTGGTCTAGCTATGAGATAAGTAATTCGAGTCCTGCATATCAATGCTTTTACCTACTAAAATGTACTAGTAGAATCATTTACTATACAAAGTACTGTACGAATCTATCAGATCACGATTTGGCCAATGCTGCATAAGTCTGTGAAAAGGAATTTCGTACTGTTCATGCCAACCACTGTGCGAATCTATAGTAAAATAGTATGATTGTGCTTTGTCAACACGACATGGTGCTCCACCTCGCTAGCTAGCTACTACATAGCTACTTTTTATGCAGGTTTCTACCGCTTCCTCTTTTTATCTCTAACCCTTGTATTTCAATAAAATTAGTTTATTACAAAATTCCATGCTCCCCAGTGGCCTTCCTAGGGTCGTTATGGCATTAGATGTTGGTGCTTCTCCCAAGTTCTTCTCCCGAAGAGGTTGACTACTACATGCATTAGTTGTTTGGCTCATTTTCGTTGCTGTACAGGCAGAAGAGTACTAAAATGCTAGTATCAACTAAGTTTGTTGTTGGTGTTGGTTATCGGTTCTCTTCTCTGTTTGAAAAGCAACAGGAATAGCCAAGTTTGTTGTTAGTGTTGGTTATCAGTTCTCTTCTCTATTTGTAAAGCACCAGTAATAGAGGTCTCGAGCACTTTCAAATAGCTCCAGTAGCTTCATGTAGCTCCAGTACCTTCACTGGGAGCTCCACGTAGCTTCAGTACATTCACTAGGAGACCTCGTTGCCTATTCAAATAGCTCGCAAACCCCAAAAAATAGGGCTCTTTTCCCAAAACCAACTGCTTGCTTCAGCCAACTTGCCATAAAAGTTAGCCAGAGAACTGGGAAAGCTAACCATCACGGTGTTGGGTCAAAGCTGAAAGCTAGTGGAAAACTCCTGGAAAGCTAACCTGTAAACAGAGCATTAACCTCCAACACGAACTATCCGAATTCTCCCAGCTCTCCTCCTTTTCTCCAGGCTCCCGGCCAACTTTCTGAGCTGCGCCCGGAAAGTTGGGATTTTTGGACAGGGGGAATAATGAGAGGAATGGAGGAATTCCCCAATCCCTCGAAGGAGCAGGAACAAGACTTCACAGTCATGAACATGACTGGGAGTCATGAATCAGTACTGTTCTACACAAGTCTACGTGGAGTCACTAGTGTGACTGGCAGTTAATTCTTTTCCCCCATTCCCTTTCCCTTTAATGCTTCCTTATAACCCTGAAGGAATAGTGGCGGATTTCCCGGAGTCGGGGAATTCCTGGAAGGAGTACATGTAGACTATACAACTTTAGAAGATTGAAATCAGCCGAATTCCGCATCTTGCAGGCGAAGTCAAGCCCCTCCCGAAATCAAACTACTGTATATACCTTATCCCTATATGATGCGAGCGTGCAAGGCACACTCTCTTCTTGAAGCGCCCGTCCGACTTTTCCCCTTTTTCAAGCTCCTCATCAAAAGCTGCTGCAACCAGTTTGCTCAATTTTGCATCTCTCAAAAAAACACTCGACACTCCCAACTGCCTGCATTCAAAGTAGAGAGATCGAACCATGTCGACCATCAAGCTCGTCAAAGAAGCCATCGGGGCTCTAAAAGACCGTACTGGATCATCTCTGATTGCCATCAACAAGTGGATCGAATCTGAAAAGGAGGTAAGGCCGCAAACAGTCTCAGGGGAAGCGAAGGTGATCAACAGCGGATCGTTTTTTCGTCAGCGATCGACCATGGCGAAAAGTCACTTTAGGTTCGCTTTTGCCGACCCAGACCAACCAAAGCTGATGGCATACATACACGCAGACACTCTGCTGCATTTGTGTGGCTTATTATGCCTCTGTTGTGAATATTTTGGCTGTTTTGAGCTGTGAGAAATTTGTACATGGTCCCTGGTACATTTTTCTAGGGCGAAAATGTGATGATGGATTTTGCACCAACCACTCCACCCCCAGCCTTGAAACTCACAGATCATCTCTCTCTTACACCCCACCAGCAAACTGTCAAAAAACATGTAATGAAAGCCGCCCTCAAGAAGGCAGTGGAAGACGGAACCCTCATTCAAGTGAAAAACAGTTACAAACTCAGCCCGGAGGCGAAGAAGGAGGCTCCAAAGAAGGCAAAGGCACCGGCCAAAAAAGAAAAGGCGGCCCCAAAGAAAAAAGAAACCAAGGCGAAAAAGGTAAGCATAGTTTTATTTTCTCCCATTCCTTGCTTTGTTTCTGTGGTCTCTGACGTGCTTGCTTGTGCAACGTAAAGACAACTGCCAAGAAGAAGGTAAGAACCCCCATGTTGGACCTGTTTGACAACGAGGAAGATGATTCCTCATGACCAGCCTTCTCCTTCCCCAGACCACTGCCAAGAAGGACAAACCATCACCAAAGAAAAAGTCAACTACCAAAAAGGAGAAGCCTGCAGCTAAATCCAAGCCAGCAGCAAAGGCTACCAAGAAAACCACCAAGAAGAAGACTGCAACCAAGAAAACCGCGGCCAAGAAATCTTCCAAGAAAAAGCAGTAAGGATCTAGGCAGGAAGCCAGGTGTTTGTCCCAGGGGCTGTGGACGCTGGATGTTTCATTATTATGCAAAATATTATGGATTGTGTCTCTTTTTGAGCGGGAAACGACTACATGAACGCCCAGCAGTTGTGACCCATGTTGCCCTAGAATCTGGATGTGATCTTTCCTAACCAGCTCTAAACGGAACTAGTATATGATTCCTATGACCCTTGCCAGTGGTTTAACCAACTTAGTTGACTGAGATAGCTTTTGGATGCCATCTTGGCTTTCTGTATGCTTGACTGCATGGGTGATGTGCATACGCAAGCCAGCCAGGGCGCAGATTCAATGTCCAACATGTGATGTTGGTTTCAAATATACTCTACGTCGTCTCAAGCCCATTCAACTATACAGTAGGCTATGTTGTGGTGTTATTGATTGGTCTTGCAATGAGAGGCTGCTTCCCACCCACGAGAAAGTGCTTCTTCAGCTGACCTTCAAGGTCATGCATTATGCATTGTTCTTCGAGCGGCTGAGGCATTTCAAGTTCTTGTTTTGTTGCTCCAGCTAATTAAGCCAGCTAAGCGGTTCAGTCGTTCGTGGAAGCATTTTCGAATACTTTCAACCCTAATTGGGATAAATCACTCGAGCCGGCAGCACCTAAGAGTTCGTTAATTCTTCTTCCCCAACGAAACGAGCAACAGCTCCAGCAACACACACAACCAAACCAAAATCAAATCATAACACGACATTGAATTCACCATGAGATCGGACCTTCTGTCTCAGCGGATCTTTTGGGCCGGCGGCTTTGGTCTGCCCTGGTTATGGATAGTACATGTTCTGTATAACAGAGGCCTTGAAGCATCTGGAAATGATCCTGACGAGGCTGGAGATGATACAAACCAGGGACTGCTGGATGCTGATGAACGTGAGTCATGTCAACACTTTCGAGCTTGGTTTGCTGCGGTGGAAGACCCTTGAGGGATATACAGCTGCGTTTAATTCTCACTTTGCCCTTACTGACTCCTCATCCCTACAGATTTTCCCGAGGAGCCGACGTCGCTGTCTCCACACCAAATCGCTATGGCTAGAAAATCTTGGGTTGCAAAATGTCAAGGAGGAGCCGTCACAGTGGTTGGTCTCTGGATTGCGTGGATCGTGATAGCTCAGGTTTTGAAGGGAGAACTTCCAGGCAGTCTTTATGTGAGATCACCTGACGACGGGGACTTTACTGGTTGGTAAATCAATTGATGCGGCGGAAGAGTTATGCAACAATATACAAACATTCCAAACAACAATCTGCCAATCAATCAGAGCATGAAACATCCAACAGGTTCCCATATTAAGTGGTGCTGTCTCTCTGGTCAATTTTTTCGGTTAGTTGGTTGATGTCGAGAAGAATGAGCAGATTGTGTGATATTTATGCTGAGAGAAAACGGGGGTCGGTTGCACTATGTTATCCCTTTTCCAAGAACAAGGAAGGATCTAAGAACGAAGTAGATAAATCTTTGGATTGTTACTCTCGTATGCTGTTATCAGCCAAATACTCTAGCTATTACATAACTTCTTCCGCTGCTGAATGGGTCCAATTGCACTATGCTAGCCCTTTCCAAAAACAAGGAAGGATCTGTTCTAGCTAAGAACGAAGTAGATAGATCTTTGGATGGTTACTCTCGTATGTTGTTATCAGCCAAATACTCTACCAGGTAGCTAGCTATTAGATAACTTCTTCCGCTGCTGAATGGGTCCAAACCGAACTTGGTCTGCTTTACCCAGTACCGGTACCAATACAGTAGTCTGTCCCAATACGGTACAGCAGAAACCGGACCATATCTTGCAACCTTTTCGTTTATTTTTTCTTTCTTCGTGTGCATTTATAAAGTTCGTTTTCTCTGGGCTCAATGATTTCCATCCAATGAATTCGTCTTGTCTCTGGAACCCTGCTTCTTTCCTCCCATAGCTAGCTAGCCAACGATGATGATAGGATGCGCCTACTAGGCCTCGGCTTCTCTCCCAGCCCTTTTGCCGGCCGTGGCAGCCAACAATTCCGGCTTGACCTTGAGCAGCTCGAACATGGTAGTCAACTTTCGCGAAGCCTTGTCCCTTTTACTCTTGTTGGCCCGCTTCCGGGGGGATCTAAAGGTGGCCCTTCGTGGAGACATCACACCACTTGTCTTCTTGCTGTTCCCGCCATACAGTGATTGTGACTGGTTGTCGTCGGTTATCATTGACAGAACATTTGCATAGAGAGGCAAGGACACAAGCTTTCGGTTGTGCAAGGCAGGTGGATAAGCTGACAAGAGAGTATGAATGCCATCATCCCAGGATCGGCATCCCGATTCGACTGCCATAACCAAAGGAAGATGTCCAGTTTTGCCTTGTGGGATCTTGGCAGACTCTGGGTAATGCTGGAGTAGAATTTTGATGACCTTGTCAAACGCATTGATGGTTTGTGCCACAGTCGCACTGCTAAAGAAACTCAAGACGCCAGTGGCTTCTGACACAATGCTATCTTCATCAGAAGCAGCAACCGCCGCCGCCGCAGCGGCAGCCAGTGTCGACTTGTCATTGTTGCCACCAGCGCAGTTTGTCGTCAAGTACGACCGTGCCGTCGCCGCGATATGGATCGGAAGGTTGCCGGCTTCATCCATCTCCTTGATTTGTTCAGGATGAATACTAATGGCAAGTCTCACCATCTCAGGTGGACAACCATAACCGATCAAACCCACGCTGCTGTGCACAATCCGAAATCGTTTGGGAGAACTATCCCGACGCTGAGGGCTTTCGTCTCTAGCCTCTCTTTCCAAGGACGCAGCGGACTCCCACACGGCCTTGTCAAGCACGCAGAACGAAAACCCTGTTTAGCTCGACAGGGTCATCAGCATTTGATAGTCCAAACTTCTTCTAACTCACCATGTTGTGCTGCTCAGCCGACCAGGATGCCGCTTCTTTGGCCACAGCAATCTCCCCAGGAGAAAGTGGCTGGTTCATGTCCATAAGAACACCGCCGTAGAGTTTGGCCTCATCGTGGGCGTCACCTTCGCCACCCTTACCCTCCTCGTTGTTCAGACGCTCCCGAGTCAATCGGGTTAGAATGAAACGGGCTCGTTGCCACAGTTCTCCCAATTCTCCGTGAACCGAAATTGCAGCTGCCAAGGACGCTTTGCTGTGAAAAGGGTGCGTGAAGTGTGAGGGATCTCATTTTAATTAATAGGCGCGCTGTCAAGTAAGCTGCTGCTTACCTTGGATTGTCCGCATGTTCACGCCAAAGGCGGTCAACCGTATTGATGACACATTTCATTCGTTCACGGTATCGCTTAAAGAGGCAACCAAGAGGAGTCTGGCCGCTGGCATCACGAATCGTCATGGCATTGATTTTTTTTCTGCCGCCAGGTGGCTGCTCCAAAGAAGAGAAACTCTGCTGAGGCGATACGGCTGCCTCTTCATCTTCGTTGAAGAAATCATCCAATCCCAAGAGACGCTTGGAATAGTATTCATCGTCGACAATGACGTTGCCATCGGCCAAAGTGGCTTCAAGAAGCTTCTGAAAGGCGTTTAATGCCAGTCCACGGAATGACAAACATGCATAGTGAATGGGAGCTCTACCACAGCGAGACAAGTCTGCAGTTGGATGTTGTGATTTGTAGGAATCAAAATGCAACGTAGGAGCTGGCTGAGCCGCCGCACACTCCAATAGAGCCTCCAATGCCGGTTCCGAAATGAGATGACTGGAAGCAATGTGAAGAGGAGTGCATCCTTCTGCATTCACCATACGTGCTGCCTTCTTCAATGCAAGGATGACCTCCACAGGAGGATCAAGGCGGCAAGCCCAGTGCAACGGACTATTCTTGCTGACATCTTCTTGAACCGTCACTTCCTGCGGATGAGATTTGGCTCGAAGCAAAACGTCATTCCACGCTCGATTCTGGACATGATAGAACAACGTAGGGAGATGGGGATGGCGAAAGCGAGTACGAAGGCGGGCCGCACGGGACATGACATAGATCGGGTTGCCCCTCAAGTCCGTCAAAAGGTGCCTCATGGTCAACCCTCTTTTTCGGTAGAGGACTGATAAATGACTTGATGATCACCCCAAAATGAGGTCTTCAAGTCCTCTGTCGCAGTCTGAAGAAGCACGATTCGTAGAAATGCCTTCTCAAAAACTTGGGTCACCTTGGGCGAGAGGCAAGGAAAAAATGGAACAAAGCAACCAAGCAAACACCTCAACTTTCTTCTCCCATCAACTCTCTTTGTGATGACAGGAAGAAGGATGTCAAAATAATGATGGACGCTCAATTTATAAAGGTCGAACTGATGTCCATGCCAAGAAAGAACAAATAATGCAAACAGGAATTCTTCGCGATAATGAGCGTAGATTCCGTGTAAATGTAACGGTCAGAAATTAAAAGGTAGGTGAGGTAATGTAAGGCAAGAATCAACTGCAAAGACAAACTACCAGCTGCTATTTAACTCAAACCAATAATACCTAGACTACTCAGAGTGTGGATATTGAATGACGTACCCAGCAACCAACCAGGCCTGTGACAACCAAGTCAAGAGCCCAAAGTCAAACAAAAATGAGGGATGGTCAACTCTCAGAGCCGTTCTCATCATTGGCGAATGATTCGATTGAATCATTCAATTCCATGAAAGAGAAAGCGTCTTATTCCTCTGTGATGACCGAATCGAATCATTCTAGATTGATTGCATTGTTTGTTTGTTTGCCGGCGGAATAGCTAAATTTGTCTGTGTCAGACCTCTATCATGCTGAAGGTAGGTGGACTTCTCATACGGTAGTGCGGGTAGCTCGAAACGGGAGCGCCAGTACTAAGCCAGACCTCACTCAGTCCTTTCTTGGACAGAGAAAATGCCATCAGACGGATCTGGCAAATATCTAGGTTGACACTCGACTACGTAGTTGCTAGCTCTAGCTACAAGACAACTCTGGAACGATGACACCTTTAGAATCCACTTCGCAGGGCTCAGTTCCGTTCAGGTCATGCAAAGAGTGCTAACTCTTTTTCAAGGCTCGTTTGCCAATCTTTTTGGGAGCACCAAGGGTGGGGCATTCCTTCTTGTGTTTCTTCCAATCATTGGTCTGGCAAGTGCGTCCACAGTAGTAGGTAACGTTGCATTGACTGCATTTCTTGAACTCACCGGGCTGAGACTCGATCTTTCCACAAGCGCTACATTTGTTTAATTTGGTGGGTCGATTCACTCTAGCCCGGGCACGCGAGTTGGGGGCGCGACCATTGCTTTTGTTGCCGCTGCCTCCTCCTCCTGCTCCTCCTTTGTGGTTGTTGTCACCGTCAGAACCACGGCGGGGTGTCTTTGGTGGTGGGGTCGAAGATGGGATATTGTCGCCAATTTTGGGTAGGAACACTTCAATCACATACTTGTGTTCCATGTCCTGATCAGCGCAAGACTGGAAGAATGGTGCCCAATCGGTATTCTTGCGTAGCCCGTTCAACAAGCGTACAAAAATAAACGATCGGGGCGTAATGTCCTGTCGGTTTACCAGTCGACTCAAACGGGAGATCGCGGCACGAACCACATGGTCTGGATCAGGGAAAACATTGGGAGAAACAGACCCAGCTGTAGCCAGGTAGTTGCCCACGATATTGGCAGCCGCAGAATTGGTGTCGTCCACGGGAACGTCCAAACAAGCAGCTCCCAACGCCAGGCAGTTCGCTTTCAATACACGTTCTGAGGTAACCTTGTCTCGAATCAAGGTAGAAAGGAAGATGACACTTCGACTGAGCGCCAGATTGGTCACATGAGTGCGGCCTTCGTCTGTCTCCAATTTATTCCAAGGGAGCTGGGATTTCATTCGAGCCTCCATTTCTTGGATATCTGATTCAAACGTAGGGTCGTCATTGACAGATTGGTCGTCGTTCTCTGATAGCTTGATTTTGGAGAGACTGCGAGCCATGAATTCATCAGCGAGTTTCTTGCTAACTTCTCGCACTTCATCCGCTCGCTCTTGAATGCATTTCATGCAGTATGCTGCCCACTTGACAATAGTCTGTTCGATGGGTGGTTGGATAGATAAAATCGGCTGGAACCACTCATCGTCCCAGAGCAAATGTCTCGCTAGGAGGATTCCTTGTGACACTTTATTTCCCTCCGGAGACACGAATATCGATTCCAGCCAAGCGACCACATCGGGCTGTTGTATCAAACTAGTTCGACAATCCTTGACACAGGATACCTGTGCCAGCCCTCCTACGGCTTCGACCGAAATCAATGCATTGTCCGACCGCGACAACTCCATCAAGAAGGGGACAATCCCACGTTGGATCATTTTGCGAGCCAGAGGGCCAGGGATGATGGTCATTCCAGGAGGACCATCCGAATCTTCCTTGATCATTCCAGTGCCGCATAAACGAATCATGAGAGCCGTGCCCTGTGCAGACGAACGCGGTGCCATGATTGCTTCACGTTGTGTGACTCGATTGCAGGTTGTCGCAGTAGTAGTATCATACTTGGCCACTGTAGTCATTGTTGAGCCATTGTCGGGGCTGCCTTCCTTGTCCGGATCATTCTTGGTCGTATTGGCTTCGATGATATTCAAGGAAGCACTACCTTTACACGCTTGTTCCAACATATCCCACGTTTTCTTGGGTTTGACGAGACCCATGGCCAACTCGACCGATATTCCACAGACAATACGTCCCATGGCTTTCAATGCAGCGCATCGTTCTGCCGCATGTGGCGATTCAATGGATTTCAACAGCGACGGTGACACGGATGTTTCAAACAACTTGGACGCTAGTTTTTCATCCGGAGTGAGAGGCGTTGCGGCCGTGGTTCGGTATTCATTTCGATTTTCCTTATCACCCGTCAGCGTGACAATGATATCGGCCAGAAACATGGTCAAATCGGAATAGAGTCTCCACCACGCATTGGCCGCCCACAACGGACGCACGTCGGCATCGACTTCCAAAGCAAACGTCAGTGTTCGTTCTCGTAATTCCACCAAGGCTACAGTGTCGTGTTTATTGTTGTTGCTGCTGCTTTTGTTGTTGTTGTTGCTTGCCGCAATCGATGCCGTGGCCAATCCCCGACAAACATCCGGATCAACCTTTGCCGCCGTCGTGAGCATTTCAACCATGGCCGATACAATGCGCGCACAAGTCGCCGAGGAGGGAGCCGTTCCAGGACGCCGCACCAGTAATTGTTGATCCCAGAGCGACACGAGGGTATGAATGTGTTCCTTGATGCAATCACCATGATCTTTGCGTTTTCCAGCTGGAATCGTCCCGGCGCCTCCTCCGATTTTGGCCTTGTTTTGTCGTTGTCGTCTTCGGTTCTTTTTTCCGGAAAGTTTTTTCGCCGACTGTGGTTCTTGATCCAGTACATAGTTGTTTCCCAGGGGTCGGTTGAGTTCCTTGTATTGTTGCTGCAGTTGTTGGCATTTGGTTCGAATAAAGTCTTCAGTGATTGGTATTCGATTATTATGGTTGTTGTTGCTATTGTTGGCTTGATTATGATGATGATGATGATGATGTTGTAGTTCTTCTGGAGGCTGTTTGAGACTAGCGTGCTGTTCCTGTTGCCTTCCATTGACACTGGCGATTCCAGCAGGTGCCGACGCCACTTTGGCCGTCTTTTGCTGTTGTGCCTCTTCCACCAGGTCGACATATCGTACAAAGGCAGCAATAAAATTCTTGGAGAGTCCTTCTTGCTGTTTCTTTCCAATGGCAGTGTCATCTACTTGGTTTGGTGACGTTGGATTTGATGATTTCGCCGCAGGTTTCTTGTCTACTTCTTCCGTTTTATTTTGTGTTTGTTGTTGTTGTTGTGTATCATCCATATTTTCGTTGATTGGTGGTGGTGTGTGTGGGTCTTGAGGATCCTTGAGTGTATCTTCTCCCACAAGATCTTCCTTGTCATCCAGTGGATTGAATCTCCATTTTGTGTCATCAAAGGAAAGTCCTTTAATTTCTTGCATTTCCATGAATTCTCCGTACCTGAGTAACCTGACTTCGGCTTCATGTCGTTCTAGCTGATCTTGCCACCATTCATTGGTATCTTCTTCTCCTTTGGCTCCTAGATACCAAATGTTGTGTTCACTGTGTTTGACCAAATGATCCTTGGACTGCGCCACAGCGCCAATCTCTCTCATGAGCGTCATGAAACCACCACAAATCATGGGATCGCCCTTGCCGGATTCAAAGTATTGTCGCAAGGCATGAACCACCAACGGATTGGGAGGACCTTTGGCGTCGCCTCGTTTTCGACGATCCAATTCCTCCTTGACCAATTTGGGCAAATCCTTGCCCATCTTGTGAGCACTGGCACTCAGAGGATGCAACGGTTCCGCATCGTCGTCGTCGTCGTCATCGGTCGATTCTTCTTCGTCCTCGTCGGAATAGTCGTCTTCATCATCATCGTCATCATCGTCATCATAGTCCTCTTCGTCAAAATCTTCCACCTCTTCTTCCAGCTCTGCTGCTTCGGCATCCGCCATATTGCGGGCAATACTCTTCTACTAGCTACTAGTAGCAATCATGCAAACGCTGTCTATTATTGTATTCACCCGCTAGCTACTCTCTACTAGCTAGCTACTAGCTACAGTGGTGGTGATCTGAACAGGATCGAAGCCAAAAGATAGATTGTAAATGGCATCTCTCTGCTTCGGAATGAGGTGGGCAAATACATGTAGCTGCCAAAGCTGTAAAACGGTTGTGTTTCCAGAAGCTCGTCATTGTTACAGACTTTCTGTTTGAGAGTGAGAGCTCCAGAAACTGAAAAATACAGAGCACTACCGGTACCACCGCGCACTCTGCGCGACATTCCCACCGGGATCCATGCGACGCTTTGAATGAAACAGACGCAAGAAGACGACATACATTGTTGCCAAAACCAGTCACAACACAGCCTACCGGTAGCTAGCTAGCTCTAGTAGGGAAGAGCAGAAGACAAGTTGTTGTGGGTTCTATCTACTGTAGTTCTTAATTCAGAATGGCCAAGCATCATCCAGATCTCGTCATGTGCCGCAAGCAGCCTGGGGTGGCCATTGGGCGTCTCTGCGAAAAATGTAAGTGGGTTGTCGACGACTTTTTTCTTTTTGTCTACATTACATGTTGTGTACGTTTGAATCGAATCGAATCGAATCTCATCATTCCATCCTCTTATTTTGTTGTTATGTTGTATTACAGGCGACGGCAAATGCGTCATTTGCGATTCCTTTGTCAATCCACAAACACTGGTCCACATTTGCGATGAATGCAACTATGGCAGTTTCGAAGGACGGTGTGTCATTTGTGGTAATCCTGGGGTGACCGATGCCTACTTTTGTCGAGAATGCGTACAGATGGAAAAGGATCGAGATGGGTGTCCCAAAATTGTCAATTTAGGAAGTACCAAAACGGATCTCTTTTACGAACGAAAGAAGTATGGATTCAAGAAGAGATGATAGCAGTTGCTCCTGTACTTGGCCTGCATCAAAACGAAAGAAAAGCGACAACGAAAGAGACGGTGGGAAGAGAAGAAAAAATGGTGGTACATGTGCTAGTCAGGTTCATATATATTGCAACAATATACAATTTATTATTTTCCTAACAAAACAATTCGCGGTATTTGTTTGGTTTGCCATGGTGCGTGGGATGTGGTGGCTGGGACATTCGGGTAGAGGACCGGGTGCCCTGGTGTCACCCTGAAACACTTTGGTGATTTCTGACAATCACCTTGACACTAGCTAGCTACTAGTAGACAAGGATACCAAGCACTAGACGGTCATATGCCATGCCTGTTCGTTTCGTGGTAGTTTTTGTTTCCCACTGGCACTATCAGTCGGCCATCAGGTTTTCGTTCGACTACTAGGTATACAGCCCGGTACCTTCCACTTTGTCGTGTAAACAATCCGGGGTGTTTCAGGTCAGGTGACCTGGCCAACCAAGCAACAGGTCCATTCCCACTCAAAGATGGAGCTGTGTTGATGCTACAGATGGCTACTGGCTTGGACCCTACATTAGCTACACTGTAGTATCGCTCTCAACAATTAGTGTAGCTTTTTGATGTACGGTACGGAGTAGCTACCGTAGCATGCCTACCATGACAGGTTTTGGTGGTTGTGCTATTTCACCATTGGGAACGAATCAACTCAATGTGAACTGCTGCGTAATAAGGGGCTGTGCTGCGTCTTGAAGCCATTCGAGCTTTCTACTGCGAAGGAACAGTAAACGCTAGCTGGGTTCCTTCAAATCGCAGGCAGGGGACTTTGTTTCCACCGGCACCACCGAGCCACCAAAACTCCCGTCATTTCTAGCTAGCGACATACAGCTCATGTGTTGCAATGTTATACTAGCTAGCTAGTGATTTGATTTCGTATGATAGTTTTGCTTTTTTCTAATGGTACATTTAGCGCTAATGGTAATGATTGCCTGGGCAGGCAAATTAAGCACAGCGGGCAAGTCCACTGTTGGAGCGCACGGGAGGTGAGCGGATGGGTGTTCTGTCCATTTCGTGCTTGACTACAGGACCCTCGGCAGAGCCATTGCTACCCCTCCTGGCAGATGCTTCTGGTAGTGTGGGAGCACTGCGACGCTTCTTGGCCGGTGCAATCACGCTGCGTGGTGGCATTCCCTTTTGGCGCATGCGCTCCAGAGCATCGTTGAACAAAGGAGATGAACTCACTGATGATGAGGATGGTTGCAGTTTGAGACACGGCCTCTTGTTGGGAGAAGAAGAAGAAGCATCACCCGAGAGCATCGGTGATTGAAACAATTCCAGGTTGTTCATCAACAAAGAAGTCACCCGGTCTGAGCGCCTCTTTCCAGGTCTTGGTGCGCGAGGTACCAGGCGTTCCATCGGCTCGGTTTGAGACAGGGGTGTGAGGAAGACGGGTTGGAAATCAGCAAGCATCATGCTGCGGTCGGTGGCAGGTTGGAAGAAGTGGAAGAACAAAACTGGAGGCAAAAAATTGTGAGATGATTGGCTGCTTGTCTTTTTTCGTGCTCTTGCCGTTTTTCGAGGCTCTTTTTGCGTCTGTTGCCAAGTGGTTAAGCTGCTTACAGTATGCTCAGTTCGTTCAAATTCTACTGGAAAGCGGGCAATGCAACCGGAAAAAGAAGGAGTGAGAGCGAGACTGGTTGATTTTTGGGAGTTCCAAGATTGGTTGGAGCTCTTTTTGAAGAGGCATTTTGGTATACTGTTCTCTCCAACCTTAATATCAAGCAATTAGTTGATATGATTTTATGAACAGCAGTATTGCAATACTGATTTTAAAATAATCTTGCGACCAGGGCAAATCTTAAAAGAAGCATTTACAGGTTTAGCACAAAAAGCATCACTTCTACCAACGGTCTTAAGCCTGATGTTGCCCTCTCCAGTACATGTACTGAATTATGTACTGAAGGTGACCGTTTCATTTCCACATGAAAACCACTGATGTCGGAGTTTGAATCTGGGGTCAAAGCCAATTATTGCACTTTTCGAAGCGACGCGGATCTTGAGGCTTCTTCACCCTGATGTGCTTTCGCTGTGACATGTAGATTTAAACGAACCGAAGGGTGATAACCCTCATACCGAATGCCAATCAAGGCGGGAATAAATCCGAGTAGTGGGGTAGTCTCAAGTCATGGCTGAAAGCGAGATGGGAGATGGGAGCTGGCTCGAAGGCTGGTTGCTGGCTGAAGTCCATACATTATTCATGGACTTTGGACAAGACTGCCGACAAGCTGGGCGCCGTCCTTTTGCGCACAAGAACGAGGCCAAGGAAGAGCATCCACAGGACCTACATGTACCGCCCCGTTGGCTCCGCAGAAAGGGGCATTGAAGCTGCCATGTTATCTAGTTAGTCACCGGTTTCCAGCTAGTATGCCATGCCAACATGCCAGCCCAATGTGGTAAGATTTGGCTGGATGAGTCTACCGGTACAGCCGTGGCTGCCGGTTGAGGCTAAGCTTATGTTGCCACCGGTTTGCGGGTTGTTTTCTATCTAGGCACTGAGTTGCCAGACTCCACGTCGAGTCGAGTCCTAAGAGCGAGTTGTAGCTGATACAATCTACAGGAGCTGGCGTGTCGTGCTTCTAGCTAGCTGGACTACGATTCTATACCTATCATTGCCGCAAAACAGAATTCTACGGCAGCCTTCAACGTTGAAGAGGGCACGGCCACTTGTGTAGAGTTCACATTGAGATCACAAACACCAGTGAGTAAAACCGTATGCGTGCAGTGTGTGACTTGGAGGCTGCCCAGCGGCCCTCGGCTACAACGTAGATCGGGCTACTTCCAGCAATGCTGAAGATCGTTGTTCCCAAGGCAACACGGGATTTCAATTCCAGTACGAAGCCGCCAGTACCCTGCCCAGAGCAGCAATAGGCTTCCGAAAACTTCCTTCTTCCCCTCGGTTCTCCCTGACCACTGTTGAAACAGTTGCATGCATTCTGAGCCGCCTGACACCGCCCTGGTAGGGCCCTTTCGCGCTTTCTGTGTTTGTGTGCTCACGACTGTCCAGTAACCACCACCGGAAGTGTGGCCGCACAGGCAACTTGTCTGGTGTGCTTCGTTGCGTGCTGCTTTCAATCAGCCTGACCATGGGCAACGGCGTTGTTCTAACCCCGCCCCGAACCCTCGGCGTTCGAAACCGCATTGGACAGCCCCGCCGAATGGTTGCCGAAAGTTGCAAAGCTTAGATTATCTGCCACCTCGATGAACTGGTAACATAGACCTTGCGTAACCACTAGTTCACGTAGCTTGCCCCTCGAACAATTGCACCCCTCGGCGAAAGCGAGCTTCCTTCATCCAAGAAGCGACCTTGTCGATTTTTCCCCGCGAACAACGTCGAAACCATCCTGGCCGTCGAAGTTGACAGAACCAAACGACTCGTTGCCAAAGTCACCAAAGTCATTGGTCAAGTGGAAGGACGGCCCAAGATCGTCAACCTTTGTCTTTGGCTTCTCTTTCTTGGAGAGCCCAAACGGATCATTCGCGACACTGGGTGCGAAAGGATCGAAAGGGTCTGTTCCTCCGCTGCGCTCGTTATGCTGAGAACCAAACGGGTCCAGCTGATCGGCCTTCACCAGAAAGGCGCTTTTATTAGACGGCTCAGAAAAAGGATTTTTGGCAGTGCTTTTCTGTGACTCTTGTCGCTTTTGTTCCTTTCGTGCTGCCGACGATAGACTCTTTTGTGATGCTTGACGGTGGCTCTTTCCGTCTGATTTGTTGTTTCCCCCGAAATGAGACCCCGTGCTCTTGGTTCGACGCAACGTCTCTCCTGTCTTTGCCGTCCTACTAGAGACTTCCAGTTCCAACTTTTCTTCGGCGGACGACGACGAAACGGTCGCCGGTGTCACCACCGACTCATCCTTGCAATCGCCGTCTCCGACCACATCAATGTCCGCTAACGACCACGTTGCAGTGGCATCCGAACTTCGTTGTTCAGGCATGCTTTGTCTGTTAGTCGAGGACCGCCGCCTTCGATCGGGTCCGCTTCCCTGCGACGATGCCACAGACACGGATCCACTCGACATGGCACGTCGTGGGGGCTTTTGGCTGCTGCGACGACTCTGGCTCCCTTGCGAGCTGGAATTGTTGGAATCCATCGGTGTCTTGTTGTGTGGCTTTTCTTGATCTTCCGCATGTTTCTCCCCGGAAGCACTGCCCCCGCGAACCCATGTGGCATCGAGCGCTGACAAGCTTTCGGACAAGATGGACTTTTCGCGGGCTCTCTTTGCTTTGCGCCTGGCAGAAACAGAAGCTGATTTGGAAGAGGCGTCTTTCATGGAACCACCACTTTTGAACGATGAAGCAGATTTTTGGCGCCGTGGTCCGGTGGCTTCGGATGTGCCGCGCTGGACAGCGGGTGGCTGGCCCTTGGAGCGTTTCCCCACCGACGACGCCGACTGAGCACGCTTTAGAGAGGGTGCTTGTGCGCCATCTTCCTTACTGCTGTTGTTATCTTTGGCCCGTTTCCCCACGGTCGATGTCGATTGAACGCGTTTCAACGGAGGAGCATCTTCCCTGCTGTCTTTGGAGCGCTTTCCCACCGACGACGCTGATTGCACACGTTTCAACTTTGGTTTTTCGTAGTCGTCGCCCTCCTTGTGCAATGACGAAGATGAACCGCCCCTGGACATCCGATTAGTCGCCACGGATGCCCTCCTTGAGGGACGTCGTTCGCTACTGGTGCTTTGATGTCGGCTGTTGGCGCGTCGCGATTCTTGTTTCGAACGACTCCTTCTTCGTGGCGCCTTGGGGCTCTTCTTTCGCCGCGTGGCATCCTCGTCTGTCCCCCTGCGTCGACTATTGCTGTGACTATTATCGGAACGGCTCATATCATTCATCCCCTTGTTTGGTTCGGTCGGATCCGACGTATCGACGCTGGCCGCCGAATTATAAACATCTCCCACGCTGTTGCAAATTGTAGACGCTTCATCGTCGGAGGCAGCATCGTCATGACTGGCATAATTATTTTCGCTGTTGAGGAGGTTGTTGTTGCTTCGATTGGCGGCATGGGATGGAGCATTGTCCACGAGGAGACTAATCGACCCGGCGTGTTTTAACCCGACGGGGGGAGCTGGTCTTGGCGGTGGTTGTTGGGGAGGTACTTTGGCGGTTGTCGTCGATAGAGTGATATCATCATCTGTGGTGGTCATGGTCAAGAAGGACGAGTCTGAAATTCGCTTGTTGGTTCCATAGGTCAAATTGCTGTGTCCAGTAAGGTCCAGGGCTGCCAAGGACGGCATGGATGAATCCAATGATGTTGCCAAATCAGCCTTTTTGTTGGACGCTGTGACGTCTTTGAGTGCGTGCGAATATCTTCTTGGTTTGGCCCTTGTAGTAGAACCGTCGTCGCTGCTTCCCACACTGTCGCTGGGCATCGAGGAACGCCTGGACGCTTTGCCACCGCGTCCTCGCTCATTGTTGTTGTTGGCGGACCCCGACTTTTGTCGTTCGACATGTCGGGTTCGTGGTGCTCCCTTTTTGTTGGTTGGCAAGGACGCCTGTCGACTGACCCCTCGATTCGGACTCTTACTGCTGGTTCTGGCGGATCCTTTGGTCTCTGTACTAGTACTAGTATTAGTGTTCCCCCCAAATGCTTTCTTGAGCCTCGTAGCCGTCAATGATTTTTCCGTTGCTCGTGCCGAACTGGTCCGTGAGACTCCCCGTTTGTGATTATTGCGACTGCTGCTGTTATCACCACCTGTACGAGTCGACTCCCCCGTCGCGGACGAATCCATGGAATGTCGTCGACTGGAGTGACTATTTCCGCCGACACGACTAATCGATTTGTACTTGTCCGTCATGCTTCGTTGTTGTTGCTGTTGTTTGGAACGCTCATGGCCTCCTTCCTCTGCAATACTGGATCCATCATTACTGCCTCGTCGTCGTGAGCGCCGGAGGGGTTCCAACGAATCTGGTACAATGGGAATGGCACCATCGTTACTGCCGCGTCGACGTGTGGACCGTGATTGATTGGGGGAGACTTGTTTTCGTCGTCGATGATGGTGTTCCATGAGTTCATGTGCGACCTTGTATTTTTGGGCATAATTCAAGTGACTTTGTCCCGAAACATCCAACAGAGTACTGCTATTATTGTTGTTGATGCTGTTGTTGTTGGCTGCCATGGCAGCTCCCAGAGATCCCTTGCTAGAATTGAGTAACGATTGCTGATGTTGTCGACGAAAGGAACCACTGGTGGAAGAAGAATAAGCAGAACTATTGTCCATGCGAAACTTGCTGGTAGACGAACCGGTGGTGGCCTTGGAAGCATTGGAATATGCCGAAGAATCCAAGCTTCCCTTGGTGGCCAACAAGGCTTCTTGTAAAGAGGACTCGGGAAGTCGTTCTTTGTCCACAGACGGTCGACGTCGTCTTCGACCGCTTCCAGAGGATTTCAGAGTCCTTCGTCGATTATGCTGATCTTGTGTAGCGGCATCCAATCTCGCTGTCGACGAACGATCCCCTCGATTGGAAGAAGGAGGAGAAGCGTCCATGGCGGTGCTGCTTGCCATGGTCTGTCTACCTGGTGAACCTGCTCTCCTCAACTACTGTACTAGACTACCGGTAGCACAATACTTGTCCCCACAAATAAATGAGGTGCTGTTACCCCTGCCCTCTTCAAGCCTACCTACTCCAATGACCCACGGATGGATAGCCGGTGGACTAACACCAAAGTATCCGTAGTCGTCTAGTTAGTTGCCGTCCAATGTTTCTATCTGTCTTTGCCTTTGTCTTTTTATTGTGATTCCGTGTCTGTGAAGGATCTCGGTGGTGCGCGCTGCCATTACGTGAGCTTGAGTGGTGTGTGACATCTGCTGCCGGTTCCGTGGATCTCTTCCTTCCGGTGTAAGTCTTGTCTGGTTATCACGAGACATTCTTCGAAGGTCACCCGAATAGTTACCCAACCTCCTCATGAGCTTTGATGGGTTGGGGTGATAATATATTTTGGGATGAAGCTTGACCCTCCGAAAGCGAAAAAGGCTGATGATAGAGGAAGGAGGTGTTGATAAAGAGGTTGCTATAGTGTTGTGTTACTACTTGGTAGTTGTTGTGTGGTTGATTTTAGTAATCTGGTAATCTGGTAACTGGATAGTCATAAATCGCTACCACAGGTCATTTTCGGTCCCCTCAAGCTAGAGGGGGATCTATCTCACGCTAGATTGCACTTGAAATGGGAAAACAGACTTCGGAAGTCTGAAACAGGATGTACCCTTGGGGCATGGCCCCTTGGAGGCTCAGACCTGCCGTTCACCAAACGGCCCACCCTATGGTCATGTTGCCTTTTGCAGATTGTTAGTAGAGGACTTTCGAAACCAGTCGCTGTCTCACAGGCCCGTTCTGGATCTTCGTCAACATATCCGCCAAATTGCTCTCAGTACTCTCATATGTGATGTTTGCCATGCCTGCAGCGACTCTTTCACGGACATAATGGTATGCGACCGAGTTGCTCTTTTTCTTCAAAGTAGACTCCGGGATGCTCGAGTTCTTGATCACGGACATGTTGTCCGCCTTGACGTGAGCCGGGCCATCAAGGGGAACTCCCATCATCCTGAGCTTGTACCGCAAGCCCTCCACGATCTCGATTCCAACCTTCATCGCCGCGAACTCAGATCCAAAGGAGGAAGTTTCAATGGAGCCCTGCTTCTTGCTATACCAAATAATTGGAGACATGTTAGCAAAGACGAGTACACCAGTACGCGAACGACGTGTCACCTTGTCCCCAGCATGGTCAGAATCCACAAACATGGTGATTTGGATTGGTTTGCCGAGAGGCTTCGGCATGTCTGGAGGCAAAAGCTCTTTCGCATCGGCATAGAAATCACTCCAGTCAGGTCGCTCTGGTTCCACATGATTCACATAGGAAGGATCAAAAACAAGGTGAGAACGACTGTGCTGCTTGAGATATGCCAAGATATGAAACACAGCGTCCAGGTGCCCAACTCGTGGGGCTGCACAGTACGAAGCCATGATTGAAACCTCGGTGCAGATGTCAATTCTCCCGAGTTCCACGGCCCATCGTAGCACTCCAATCTGCTGTTGAAAGTAATTTGTCCACTCGTCATCACAAAGGTTTGAAACATCCAACTCCGGGGTGTAATTGCTCGGTAACACTGAAGTTGCTTTCGACTTGAGCGTCTTCCCACGTCGCTCGAGCCATGTCTCCACATTTCTGACAGCTTCCTTGACATACTGTTCAGATCCCATTGACCAACATGGTTTGTCAACGCCAGGGAGATTGTACTCCTTGACTGAAGCCCCAAGATACTGAGTTGGCTTTCCCAGGTAAGTAGCTTCTAATGTTGTTGACGAATGTTACCTGTGTGCACTGGTCCATCGTACCGGTACCTGAAAGGAACCTTTAGTATGTTACCAAACGAACTGTGCCCACCCCTGGTCCATCTACAAACCCCACTCCTGGTCCATTTTCAGGCCCCGCTGGCTGTCGGACCCACTACAGAACCTAGACTACGCCGAGCCCCATTTCCGCCTGGGACCTATCCCTACCGTTAGTCCATCTCCTGGACCAACTCGCCTCCTTTCGAGTATCCACGGAGGTTGGCCTTCTTGTGTCGAGCCCAGCCCAGCCCAGCTGATGCTGGATATCCTAAACGCGCGGCATCTGCTACAACTAGCTAGCTAGCTAGCTAGTTAGTTAGCTGTACTAGCTAGCTAAATGGATCAATGACCATACTACATGTAGTAAGAGTTGAAGTGAGTGAGCTTGACCAGAATTGCATTTTTATTTGGGAACATCCGCATATCGTTCTATCAACCACGAGGATGATGCATTTAGAACTTGTTGGTTCAGGACCAACGGTGCCAATCCATTCTGGTACTTGAGAGTCTTTTGTATTTCTGGTACCGTAGTATTGGCGCTACCGTCGTCGCTCTGCTCAGTATTGTTGTCATTGTCGTCGTCGTCTACCACTTGTTGACTCTCTTGTGAGGTGGCCATGACTTCATTCAAAAAGCCCAAGACATCTTTCCAGTTGAATAACTCTGGCTGTTTTGGTTGTGGTTGCTGGTCCCCTTTCTTTTGACGTTTTGGTGCTTCGTTCCCTGCCTTGTCATCAATCATCGTGAGTTTCCTCTCTAGAGCCTTGTTCATGACCAACTGCACCAACGCTTGTGCTTGCCCATCAATTTCCTGGACCAATACATCCGAGATCATTTGTCGTTGTTTGGCATGGATTTCCGACCAGGAGCAGCCGCGGACGTGATCCGATCCATAAAAGTGCTTCTTGAGAGCATCCATAGACTCAAATTCGGCGGTGCAGAGACGGCATTGGTAGGGCGGTTCCCTGGGTGCCCCCCAGGGATACTTTTCAATGGTCAACTCTATGCATCGTTGTTGCGCCGATTTCTGTAGTTGCATCCGACGCGTGGCATCGGTAGTAGTATCCGTGGTATGGAACTGTACATCATGGTTATTAGTAGAGGACCCAGTAGGTTGTACTAGCGTGGATTGAGAAGCAATATCGACCGCTCTCTGCCAACAGCGCAGGAGCAATGCTCGTGGGACGTGGTTTCGATCAACGGTACACCGGACCGTGTCTGGATCCAACTGTCTCATTCTCTCTGGAACTAGCAATGCCTCGGTCTCTTTGCAGCCTGAAAAGGGCGTTGTGGAATCATCTATTGTTGTTGTTGTTGTTGTTGTGTTGCTGGGCACCACTGTAGATAAGCGATCTCTGGTAAACTCGAACAAGGGAATGGAATCCCCAAATTGCTCATTCCAAGGTGCATCGATACCACCCTCGTTGCCAGCCCTGTCTTTGTACCGATTTCGTCGACCACCGCGCAAATCACGGGGCCATGGATCGGCCGCACACCCACTAGCGTGTCCATAAAGGCGAATATCATCTCCATGCAACAGATGCAGTGCATTGCCTTTTGTGTCTTTGGCCTTCTCCGTACTGCTCCCATCATCACTGCTGTCTTGACCTTCTTGGTCCGAGTGAGAAATAGAAGCTTCGTCTTCATCATGGTTCCGTTTTCTCTTTTTGGTGGGTCTGCTCTTTCTCCGATCTGATTCTTCCGAACCATCTTGGAGATTAGTACGTTGTTGTCCTCCACTGCCATCAGCATCATCAACAGTAGCAGAATTTCTGTCTTTGTTTTCTGACTGTGATTTATTGCGTTTCTTCCAAGTGTCAATTCTCCATGCCCGATGACGAAAGTGATTTCCCGTCATGACGATATGCTCCAGTGCGTCTTCACAGTCCTGCAGCTCGAGTGCTGTGCTGCGTCTCTGGGCGTTGGAACCTCTCGCTCGAGTACCCATGGCAATGCTACCATTTCTGTCGTTATGGTGTTGGTTGCTGGTGCCTCTATGCTTATTAGAAGTAGTTCCGCTAGCAACGTTGTTATTAGTATTGGAAGACGGAGAAGAGCCATCGGACTCCTCTTCCATTGGACTGTTCATCGTCAGTTTTTTGAGCTGTTTCCTGTTTTGTGTCTTCGTCTTGGATCCAAACTGATCAACTCAGACGGCTTATTGCTTGAAGCCAACCTACCAACAGCCATTCACTCCGTTCGACCATGATCAATCTGTTATTTATTGTTTCTTCATTTCTTCATTTCTGACAATCACAATCATCATCACCATGCCACGAAACTACGCAAGTCTCTCCAACTGCTACAAGCCTCTTCCTTTTAACTTGGCGCAATCCCAGCAGGCTTCCACCACCACCACCGTTAGTAAAAAATCCAAAAGAGATAGAGCTTCCCATGAACTGAGGGTACTCCGCCTGGAGCTGGGCATTACGTCGGCCACGGGATCGGCCTTGGTAGAATTGGGACACACCAAGGTTCTCTGTCAAGTCATTGGGCCAACAACAACCAGTACGACGACAGTCAATATGGAAGAGGGAACCCTGGAATGCCAAGTCCAATATGTCCCCAATGTCGGCTATCCCATTACCTCGCTGGTAGGTGCTGCCGCCAGTGGATTGGCATTGTCGTCGGAAACGCAGCAACATGCACAACAACCGACATCGGGACGAATCAATACACAAATTGGGGGCGTCGAAAAGGAATTGGCCAATCAGGTATTGTCCTCTCTTGCGGCGGCAGTGCCACTCAAAGCCTATCCCAAAAATGTGATTCAGTTGCAATTGACAATTCTACAAGACGATGGCAGTGTCATGTCAGCGTGCACCATTGCAGCTTCATTGGCACTCGTCAATGCCAGTATTGAAGTGTATGATATGGTCACCAGCGCCACTGTGGCTGTCATGAACGACGAGGACACTACGCAACCCAAACTCTTGGCAGACCCAACCTACAGCGAACTGGAGCAAGCCGACGCCGTTGTCACACTCTCGCTGCTAGCCAATTGGAAAGAAGTCACATTATGGAATCAATCTGGACGACTGTCATCGACTTTGGCCAATGAAGCCATCAGTCTGTGTAGAGATGGATGCAGAAGCATGCACAAATTCATGAGGAATGCACTGTTGGATTTTGAGGAACCAGGCGGACAAAAGACGACCACACAGACGTGAAAGAATAGTCCAACCCAAGGCTATAGAACACTTCCTAAGCAAACAACGTGTAGAAAAATTGAGCTGGGACATTCGATGTTCTTCTGTTCAGTTTTCAATTTATTTGCAATAGAACCATTCCTAGTTTGTTAGCTTTTCCATCCTTCGTGTGTACTTGTCGACTGAGACTCGTCACTCTGTTTAGGCTGCCAAAACAGTTTCTTTTGATTGCGTTGCGCCGGTAGGCACTGACAGTGAGTTCGAGTTCTTTTTGCTTTACCAAAACAATCAAGCGGAAGGATCGGTTGCGGGGGCTTTGTTGGTAAGGCTTTTCAGCAGTTTCTTCGCTCTGTATTTTTCCATTTCGTTCAAGTGTTTGACAGGACAGGTTCCACTCGAAGCCTTCCAGAGCCAACGAATTGCCTCGTCCTTATCCACCGTCAGCACACCACCAAGACCAGTTGCCAATGCTGACCCTAACACGTAGGCCGCCAAATCCGACCCGTTCCCCGCAGCCATAGCAGTATACATCATTCCTTTCATTAAGTCCTGGGCGACACCCGTTCCAGTCAAAAGGTCCACCCCTAGGAATACCGTGCACTCCAAGTTTCCATAGTCGTGTCCTTTCTTCATCAAGATGTGGCTCTTGGCTAGGTCTTTCGCAAAACCCTTTTCGCCGTATCGATAATTCAGTCCGACAGTCAGCATGACATTTTTGTCGCCCGCATTGGCCTTCTTCAACAGGTCTTCCATTTCCTTCTTCTCCTTCACTTTTTCATTCCAACTGGAGAGCAATGAATCACCAATGACACCCGTCTTGATCAGTCCTTCAATCAAATTCTTGTGCTGGGGAGCCGGGAACAGACGGTCGCCCATCGGTTGATTCGTCATTGGTGATGTTCTCTTAGTCGTGAGGTGTTGTTCAATTGCTAAGAAGGGAATGGAAAAATAGATGGTTGAGCACGAAGCAACTCATTGAGACTCAACTCGACCGTTACCATGCTTACCCGAACGCTCGTAGACGCGGCCATCCTCAGCCGTGACAGGGTCCCACGGCATCTCACGGGTAATAGGGCAAATCAAATCCTCGACAGGGAACTGGGCTTGCAGCTTCTCGAGCTGGAGCTTCTCTATTTCTTTGACTTTCTGAGGATTTGGACTATCGCTCAGTTTTGTTCCTTTGGGCTTCGAATCTTCCGTGGGCTTTGCACTGTTGTCGCTGTTTTCTTCTTTGGCTTTGGCTTAATGATTCAAGTCTTCTAGTCTTCGTTGTCTTCATCTGACTTGAGGTTGTCATCGTTTTCATTGGTGTTTGTCTCTGAATCGTCTTCAGTCTCGTTGTCTTCATCTGACTTGAGGTTGTCATCGTTTTCATTGGTGTTTGTCTCTGAATCGTCTTCAGTCTCGTTGTCTTCATCTGACTTGGGGTTGTCATCGTTTTCATTGGTGTTTTGTCTCTGAATCGTCTTCATTCTCCTTGTCTTCTTCGGGCTTGGAGCTGCCATCGTTTACATTGGTCTTTGTCTCTGAATCGTCTTCATTCTCCTTGTCTTCTTCGGGCTCGGTGTTTTCACCGTTTTCGTTGGTGTTTGCCTCTGAAGCTTCAGTTGCGTTGTTGTCGTTGTCGTTATCGTTAGAATCGTCCTTGGCTTCATCGGTCTTGGGCTTATCATTCTGCTCATCTTCCTTCTTGGTAGTCGAATCGACATCTCTTTCCTCTTCCTTGGGCGTTGGACCTTCGTTTTCCCCTTCTTTCTGCTCATTGGGCGTCGCCTTGTCATCGTCATCTTCTTCGGCCTTTGGCTTTGAATCGCTCGTATGGGTGGTGTTCTGACTCTTGTGAGCGTCCAAAAGACGTTGACGAAGGACGTGGGCCTTCCCGGTACCTCCGAGTTTGGCTTTCTTGCATTGCGAACGAAGCTCATTGTAGGAGAGCTGGTTGATATCATCGATGGTAAGCAAAGACATGATGATGATACTAGCTATTAATAGTACTGGTAGTTGTTGGTGCTTCAGAAACTGTGGCTTCGGAAAGAAAAATGGGTGAGGGGGTGAGGTTTCGAGATGAAAAACAACGGAAAAAATGAGCTCTGAACAGTCACGAGGGTTGGGGCTAATAAAACACACGACTGAGGCATTCGTACCTGGTACCGTACCGGTACCGATACCGCTACCGTACGGTAAGGTGGTATGGAATGAGAGCTCTTCGCTATCAAACACAAGGAATGATCAATCCTCCTGCAAAAGTATTACCGGTACCGGTACGCAGTTGCAAGTGGAGGCTGTCGCCCGCTGCTGGTACCGGTACCGGTAGTATAATGGGTCTCTATCGAAGTCATACCAATGAATAAACAAGACGCATTTCATGTATTATACAGTTTTAATGTAGCAATAGAAGGAAAGGATCCTTCTATCTTCTATCGTTGGTCAATCAAACCAACCAAAACTGTGGCTTGTTCACGACGACAACGTTGACTCCTCATTGATCGTATCATTGTTTCCGCTGTCCTTGCTGGTGTTGTCTTTCGTTTCTTCTTCCTCGTCCAGCTGAGACATTTGTTGCATCTCTGTCAGATTGCAGCAACGCAATCCTCTCTTTTGAATTCCCTGCAGAAAGAACTCCAATGCCATCAGGTTGCCTTCTCGGAATCCCTTTTCTGGCATGTGAATGATGGCAATGCTACCTGCTTTGACTTGGGAGAGCATGAGATTTGAGACTTGCTTCATGGCCTTTTCTCGGTATTTCTGCAGCTTTGGGTCCGCGTCGCCATCGAGCTCTGCGGCAAAGAGCGGGTCGGCTTCCTGCGCAAAGGACCAATCGTCGCAGTAGCAATCTCCCAGTACATGTTCCATGTTGCCCTCTTCTTCCATGGCCTGCTTCATGTTGGCCGACATGAGGCCTTGGGGAGCCCTGAACCATCGAGTCTTCTTGGTCTTCTTTGCGTTCTGCTTTCCGTGCTTTTCTTCCAGGTCATCAAGAACCGCGTTGGCTTGTCTCATCTGTGTTTGGAACTCTGGCTTGTCCAACTTGTTGTAGTAAAAGAGACGATCACTGATCATATGATTTCCCACTTCATGGCCTTCATCCAACAGCTTTTCAATGACGGAATCTTCTTGGTTGGTCACGTAGTCGCTGCAGACAAAAAACGTGGCATGGGCGTTGTCGTACTTGGCCAACAACTCCAAGACATCGTTGGCCATGGAGGTTTCGGGTCCTCCTCGTGAGAGACCGTCATCGATCGTCAGAGCAATAACGGGCTGGTCTGTCTCGAAGTGAGTCAAAGTGCCGCCATATTCCTTGGGGTAGATCCTCTTGGCCAAGCGACCCAAACGCCGCATGCCAAACAGAGTGGCAAAGCGCCACACTGGCTTGTGAAGCAGGTTGGCCGTTGAACAGCAGCTCGTTCCTTTCTTGGTGGTGGGCATCTTTGTTTGATATTTGTATGTAATAGTTTTTCGCCAAATTTTAGTCCGACTTTTTCTTTGCCTCCAAAATTGTGAGTATTGTGAGAAGTGATTGAGCCAAACCGTTTTGCATGCGTTTTATTCAGGAATCAGTCGGAAATTCAGGCACCGTCTCAGTGTTGCATACGCACACAGTTCAGACCGGTACAATCTTATTCGGCATGGAACATTGCACATAGAGCTACATAGCGACGGGGACAGCCAAGTTCACTTGCCCAAAGACTTCTTTGGCGAGAATGCACGATGATACTTAAAGCTCCTTTACCTTGGGGAACGTTCTTTCTACGTGACAGTCATTTGACTATTATGATACTTAGGAATCAAGACCAAAAGAAACCAATTGTGGCCATTCAGTATAAGTACTCGTGTAGTGGTACTACCGAACATGGTTGCTTGCAACGTAACCCGTAGTACCGTAGAGCGTACCGGTATGGTAGTACCATTACCCTGTACCGTACACAGTGTCACGTACGCAGTGGCTGCGGTGGTGGGTGGCTGGTGTGGTGGGCATACCGTACCGTACGGTACAAACATGGTTCTGCAATGCTGCACACGCATGCAGAGTGCAGAGGAAAGGGGACTCGACTCGAGATGAGTGGCACAAACCACCAAACCATGACTGAGGAACAAGCACTTCGGGAAGTAATAGACGAAGAGAGGGTCCTTGGGCAGTGGGCAGCTTGACCATGCTGGTACATGTACCGGTACCGCACCTCTCACACCACACACCCTACCTGTACAGGGACCTGCTCCTGGTCACCCTCGTCCTCGTCCCAAATCGGTGGGAATCCCCGGACCCCAAACCGATCCCATCCACCTCCTGGTACGTACGTCTCTCTCAATTTGGAATGAATCAACCTGGACAAATTTTTACCAGCACATTTCACAAGGATACCGCACCGGCACGGGTACTGTATTGATAGCACCAAGCAGCAACCCCTTTTAACCAGAAACTGCTAAAACACCAGCAATGTTGGAAGGCATTGGGCAATTGGGCTGACCACTAACCATAAGTCTTGGGGAGGGGTTTTCATCCAACCCTGTTTCCGAACGCCTCTTTGGAAAGATTTTTTGGCGCGCACATTGGCGGCTATTGTCGCCAGATCTGATGTCCAAGTCAAAGCTGCTGAATCACATGGGAAAAGCTTATCATTGCTCCTCCGTTTGTGCCAGGATCAAATGAGAATACCGGTACTTGCCAGTACCGACCTGGCTGCAACTTTCCTCAAGCTTTTGAGGCCTTGTTACACCTTGTTACACATTCGCATTGCTTCAGGTAGAATGGCAAGTACGTAAGTCAACAAGTCAAGCAACATGGCCCGAGGGCAGCTCGCTCGAAGACACCGCTATGAACCAGTTCCGCCGCTCCTCTGGAATGTTGATGGTGCTCTTGCACTACCATTCACATACAGTAACGTTTAGCCCTCCTGCACCCTTCCGGACTACTGTGGCCCCTTCATCTAACCCTGCCTATTTCCTCTCCCCTGATCCTCTCCCTCTGATCACCCCACCGTACGATCCCCGCTGCCACGCTGCTTTCCTCGCCGCCCACCCGCTGCCTCGCTGATTCCGCCACAGCTAGTCTCCTGTGCCCAGCGTTTTGCATGAATTTTCTCAGTCTCTTTCGTTGCAGTCTGGATCTGTGGATTGGATTCGTTGGGTTTGTTGCTCTGGTTCACTGGTAGTTTAGAAGTAGAGTGATTCGATCACTCAAATAGTCTGTAAGAAAGGGAATACAATCGGCTTGGTTGCCTGTATCGCTCGCCACAAGCAAAAATGCTTTGCTGCAGCACCCTTCCATGGGCTTGGGACAGATTCAACCAAGCCTTGGTCAACAGATGGTGCTTGGAAGCTTGGAAGCAAGTCTTTGTAGCCGAGAACAAAAAGAAGGCACTGTGGCTTCAAAGGATCATCGCAACTGTACCTTGGGACTGGTCCTGTACCGATAGTAGGTTTTACGAGCAACGCAAGCTACACGGATGCAAGCATGTTGAAACATGGCTGGAGTCAGAGCGCTGCACAGAGGAAGAATTAACATTTTGGCAAAAGCATTAACTACATTTCATTTGGTCGCGTCAAGTTGATCTGCGTTTGCGAGATTGCAGTTCCTGATACAGTAGTAAAGTTTTCGTTGCAAAGTCATCGCAGTCAGTCGCAGCGCCCAGCCACATTAAAGTGGGAAAGAAGGATGAATCGAATCTTCAATGCAAACAACAAACAAAGAAGTAGGCTCTACTACCGTACCAACCCCATAGCCAGCTACCGCTACGGTACCGCCGAGGTAGATCAATTTCTAAAAAACAGAGAACACACCAGCTCACAATTTCAGCAATCACCATCCAGAAAATGACTAAAATCACCATCTCCATCTTCGCCCCCCTTTGGCTACTTGCCACCACGCCACTGACAGTCTCTTTGAACATGGAAGACATTGGAGCTGCATTGGACATGCTCACAAAAGCAAACCGCAAGGCAACGAACAAATTTGCTTCCCTAGGCAAGAACAGACCTTATGCACTCTCCGCAAAGTCTCCCTACACCAGCTGGGATAGTCTCACTGACCAAAATTACTACTCGCGCCAGCTTCCTCCTGCTGATCAGGAATGGGTTGATAGCCTACCACCCTTGGAAGACGTCACAGAGCTGTTTCGCCATGATGGGCAACGCAAAGAGTCCAAACGAACCACCATGCTGTTTGCCACGTTTGCTCAGTTTGCAGTCGAAAACTTGGTGTCAACCGGGGCCAATTCAGATGGGTCTCCCAAGTATGACCACTACACTGGCACCAACCAATGGGACATGATGTCTGTGTATGGACGTACTATTGCCCAGACCAATGCCCTTCGTGCCATGAACAACACACAAGGATACAAAGGCAGGCTCAAATCACAGATCCTCCATGGAGAAGAATTCCCTCACTTTCTCCACCAGAGAGATGGCACTGTAGATCCTCAATTCATTCCCCTACTCCAAGATGCCACTACGCGCTTTGCCAACAGTCCTTCCAGCCGTCGTTGCCAAGTTTTGCAGAACATAGACAACAGCACCTTCTTTGCCATGGGACACATGGATGCTAATTTGCTGCCCAACATTGTATCAATGATTACCCTCTTTCTGCGAGAGCACAACCGCATTGCTGGTACGCTGGAAGAGATCAATCCCAGTTGGGATGATGAGCGGGTTTTCCAGACTGCTCGAAACATCAATATTGTCATTGGGATCAAAATCGTCTTCCACGAGTACATCAACCACATTGCCAAAGTTCCCATCTTTCAATTGGATATTGGCCCCTGGATTTGGAATGCTACATGGAATCGTCCCAACTGGATTGCTGCTGAGTTCTCCGTCCTTTATCGCTTCCATACCATGGTACCAAGCACCATTAACGTTGCTGGTGAGCAACTCTCCCTTATGGAATCATTGGGACGGAACGACCTCTTTCAGGATGGGACCCTCTCATTGCGAGAAATGTTTGAGGACCTCAGTGCTCAAAAGGCAATGTCGATGGAACTATTCAATACTGACTCATTCCTATTGGGCCGAGAAAAAGAGTCACTTCGAATGTCTCGAGCCCTCAAGTTTGCATCATATGCTGACTACGTCGAATACATGGACTATCAACCCCGCCCAACATCCTTTGAAGACATCTCCTCTGATCCCAAGGTTTTGGCCAAGTTGAAAGATCTGTATACCACCGTGGATGATGTGGAGTTCTATGTGGGGCTGGTAGCTCAGGACCATGAAGGAAATGCTATCTTTGGTGGTACCCTGCTAGCTGCAATAGGAAAAGATGCCATGAGTACCATCTTGGTCAACCCCCTGCTGAGTGAAAATGTTTGGAATGAAGAAACATTCAGTGAGTATGGCTGGCAATTGATTCATGAAGACCAATCACTTGCCATTATGTTAGACCGCAATGCGGCAGATGGTTGGTTTGGAGAAGGAGAAAGCTCTGCAGATGAGAAACCATACATTGGAATGGGAGCGAATGCTCCTTTGCCGGACATTGGAGAAGGTTCTGCCACGGTTGCAGAAAACCCTGTCGAAGAAGAACCACTTGCGTCAGCCAGCAGCACCACGTCTTGGTTATTTGGCATGACAGTGGTATGCCTGTCAAGCCTCCTCTCCTACTAGTGCTATAGAACCTGCAAAATTGAGTTTTGTTTAGTTTCTTCTTTTACATACATGTACCGGTACCGTAGCGCTATCTAGACATCTACAGTAGACTACTTGAAGGGGGTTTCTTTCGGTTCTGGCTGCAAGCTCGAGCTCGTGTTTGTTGTTTTCGTACCGGTACATTTACGTGTACCGGTACCGGTGTCGTGCTTCACAGAATATGTTGTTCACCTCCTGGTGTCCCTTTAATTATGTTCGTCCCTTTCGAGTGTCACATATGTGGCTATTTTCTGATTTGCTTAAATCCTCACAAGCAGCTTTAGGCACACTCATGTCGTACATCCGGCAAGGAAGATCCCCGTTAATCATTCGAGATCCGCACCATCCATTCAACCTGTTCCCCGTTCCCCTCGAGCTACATGTACCGGTACATGTTGTGGTGGGTTGTGGGTGAGGTTGAGACCCCAACTTGAACATGTAGCAGCAGGTACCAGTATGCTGGTTCCTACGCTGGCTAGAGTGGCATCAATGCACAGATCTCGAGTTGACTGTGTGCTGTGGGTCCCTCCTTCAACCTTCAAGGTCTCGGTTGAGGCACACAGCCCCTCCTCACTCTTCAGAACCGCTTCCTAGTACCGGCAACGAACAGCACTCATTAGGTCATCTGGCCGGGTTTTAGCTTTGTGGTTTGCGGATCTTTCTACCAGCGTATTGTTTCTCCCACAAATCACCGAAGAAGCAACTTATCAAGCACTATGCGTCCTCGCTCATCTGTACTGAAGATCAAGACCCAGAGAGATTCTCTTTGCTCTGACATGTCATCCTCGCTATCCGGGTCTAGTCACACGCACAGTGTTTGCTTTGATACCGTGGAAGTGCGTGAGTATCCGATGATGCTTGATGAAGCACGCTACAAGAACCCGTTCTTGACCATTGACTGGGAACCCTGTGAGAGGCGGGTTTCCACTTTCGAGGAGTACGAAGGTTTTCGAAGCCATGAAGAAGCCAATATCGTCGATCCCAAGGAACGGCTCTACATTTGCCTGCGATCTGGCATTCCTTCTTCCCACATTCGAGAACATCTGGCCAAGCCCAACCCATACCTGACTGACAGTGAAATCCCTGCCGAGGGAGAATCATGCCGGGGACTTCTCGGCAAGAAGGAGAAGCAAAGTGGTAATAAGAACATCTTCTCCAAGATGAAACGAGGCTTGGGAAAGAGGCTCAACATGAACTGAGCTGCTAGAGCTAGTATTCTAGCTGCTACACTGTAGGTAGCTAGCTAATACAAACCCCTTGCCGGTCATTGGAGTCAGAGGAACACACAGAAGATACGGAACGCCGATGTAGTTTGCGGTATTATTAATTAAATGTACGGGAGAATTTGAATGAATAACACGTTGTCTTTTTGGTTAGCAACAGCACAACCCAGGCAAAACTATCTAGCTGCAAGTGAGCCAATTGTTTTGCTAGCAGCCAGGTACTGTCGTGGCTCTGGTTAGCAAGAGACCTTGGCGATATGTTTGCGATACATTAAATTCATGACAGCAGAAGGTTCCGTTAGTCTTGCTGCTGTATGCATCGATTGAAGCATTCTGAGCATGAATCTGGTCGGGCAAGCGCTACCACTAGCTCTTTCTGGAGATTTCGATGCTTCTGTTTCGTCGCTGAGTCTAGAATGACACTGTTGTCAACCGTCCGAGCCCTCATCGCATTGGCACATCAGTGAATTGCAGCCCACCACAGCTTCGTCCCATGACTAGCTAATACTTCGAAACATGCCTGGTGCTGCAGTTTGTTTCACAGTTTCGGTGTAGATTCTCATGTCCTCTGGTTTCATGTAATGGCAGGTGAGGGAATCTGGCTTGCAGTTTTCCCTGTGTTCGTTCCTGCAGAATCCTTCGGGTTGACGGTAAATGGTGCTTTTTTCCCATGCTTCCATGCGGCTTTGGGGCACATGTTCAAAGAACGGATCGCTGGATGTATGGCGTGAAATATTGTAATAGTTGACAAAGTACCCCAGGACCCTGAAGATGATCAAAGAGAGCAAATTGTAAGTTGATGAGTCATGTCACCGTCAAACACATGAAATATTTCTTTTGCTTGTTACGTACCAATCGCTGTGCATACAGAATCCATCTGTCCAGTTCTTCTTGGGAAATTCCTTGTACGGCTGATGGCTGACATAGGCACGAATCAGATCCAGGACACTCATGCCTTCTCGAAACACCTTTTTCTCCCCCACCATGTTGCGTTTTACCTGTGCACAGGCCTCTTTGCTGTCGTCTTTTGTACAATGAATGGGTTTGGCTAGTTTTTGCAGGGATGCCTTGTTAAAGACAGTGCCATATCCACCAAATCCAAAGGTAAAGTTGATCTGGTGGATGGGCCATCGAACCAGGCACCCTGCCAGGACATAGGGATCGTCCAGTGGACGTTTGGTAGCCTGGACATCCAGGGCCATTTTAATGGGGAACTGTTCCAGATTGAAGTATGTGTCATCGTCCATGACAATCAAGTAGTCGGGCAAGACTGAATCACTCAGTGCAGGAGAGTTGATTGTTACATCATTTGATAGCAGTTTCTGTTGTTGAAAGTAATGTTGAAATACCTTGTACAATCCGTGCATGGGTCGTCGTTGGGCACACATCCAACCGACTGGATTGGCCTTTTTCAACAACCAGTTTCCATTGGCATATAGGTTGCGAGCATATCGCATAAAGAGTTGTGTTTGGGGGTGCCAACCTTTGGCCTTGCAAAATCGACTAATTTGTACGGTATCGGCCGTGGTCAAGTGACTGTCACAGTGTGGATCATCCAGATCATCTGCTTCCGTGGCATTGAAGAAATGGCGAACAGATGCATGCGAGGCAAAACTTTCTCGTTGGGCCAACAAATAGTCGGGTCGACGTTTGGAACCAATCGAGAGGATGTCCACAACGGGATATTGTGGTGGTGGTGTGAATACCAGGATTGGCGGTGGCGTTTTTGTTGATACGGATGAAGTGGAGACAAGACTTCTGACTTCTTGTTGCTGCTTCCGTCTAGTGATCTCCCCGTCCAAGTGTTCTCCTAGACTGGTCCTCACCTGGGCGAAACCACGAAATTGAAATGAACCCACCAGGGAAACCACAAAGATCAACAAGGACGCACTGCGTCTGCGATTGGTACCTTTGTCGTTCCCAAAGGGTGTGTCCAACAGCTTGGCCATCATGCTGGGTTCTCGACGTTGCTTCAGCCTCATGGTGCTTTATTACAGAGTCTGGGGATTGAAACTGCGATGTTTTGATGTCGACAAAATTTTACTTCAATGAATGCACAGAGCTGTGCTGGTCCTTGTGCCACTCTTGCTCTTGGTCTTCAAGATTAAAGTCGGCCCTACAGAGAATCAGGAGTCAGGAGGTATGGGAACAACGAGTGCATTCGCAGCTTTAGATTGTCTGTAGGTCCATTGGCAACCATTCTCGCCTTCTCGATGCTGGAGCAGCCCTTGCTTGCTGGCCAGCCAGTGGAGCTTGAGAGAGTTTTGGTTGGGAGTTGGAGGTTGGAGGGTGTTTTTGTCGGAATCCGGTGACTCGACGGTCATTGCGTTAAGTACTGACCCCAAACGGACACAAAAAACGAAGCCACTGGTTTCTCAAAGCCAGTCACCACAAGCCAGCTAGCTCGGCAAATGCGCACGAAGTGCAAAAAATCCATCTCAGGAGGCACTCACACAATGATGGAGCCTCTGTCTAGCATGCAGCTCGGCTAGCAAGCCAGTTAATTGAAATGGTGATCGCTTTCTACCTGCAGTTTGAAAGATGTTGGGCTTGGTGCCTGGTGCGGGTCCTGCCTGTCTGGCTGCCTGGGCCTGGCTGCAGATGAACCAGGGGTACTGGTCGGTCCAGAATCACCGGTATGGCCTTGTGTAGGTTCAGATGCGGGGCCCGGAATGGGGCCCGGAGAGGTTCAGCGGTAGGTGCAGATTTGGGGCCTGGACACAGACCATGCGTGTTTGGCCTTGTGCAAGGGTCTAGCTTAGGTCCAGGGGTAGCTAGGTCCAGGTGTGGGACCAGGAGTGGCGCCCAGAAAGCAAGATGTTGGGGCCTGGTCCGGGTGTGGGATTAGGCTTCATCAAGCATGGTGATGAATGAGGCGCTGGCATTGTCTTTAGCCTACTAGCTACCATTGCGACACTCTACATTATTCAATATTTTTGTTATGGTTTCATCAATATTTTTGCTACTATACTTCGTTGACCGTTGGCGTTGGCGTTGTCACAGTGGATACGGTATGTTCGGGTACCTCCACGCTCTTGGGGGCGAAAAAGGCACGCTCTGGTACGCTGATCCATAAATTTGCAAGAGACTGGCTAGCTAGCTAGTTTGAGAGGTATTTTGGATATCAAAAACCATAATATCATGTCGTCATCTGCAAGATGCGACATGGGCCACGGCGACGTTCGTCGAGGCGTCCAGGGAACGAAGACAGAGCGAACTCGGCCATGGCCTTCCTCAGTGAGCCCTGGAGAAGCCACCGTTGTGACTTGGAAGCCTGCCGTTTTCGGAAATGCATCAAGCGGGTGCAGGATGCTAGTGAAGCTCACATTGACAAACTGCCAGTTTCAATGCTATCGTTTGCCATAACCCACAGCGATCGTAGCACCCAACAGCAACAAAGAACGAGAATTGATTGAGTACGCCCAAGCCGTAATGGCCCGTGGAGTTGACCCCAATGACAACTATGACCATCTTGGTTGGGAGATATCCAGGGTCGGTCGAAGTGCTGTTGGAGCTGCTGCTGCATATGGCTACACGCAGCTACTCATCTTCTTGGTCGCACAAGCCAATTGTTCCGTCACATCAGGGTACAACCATGCATTGTATTATGCAGTGCGGGCAAGAGAATATGAAAGCATGACTGCGCTATTTGATCACCGGGGAGAGGATATTTGCTCCATGTGGAAGAACCACTCCGATGATAAGTGTGCTTTTTGGGCCCGCGCTATATGGTTCATGGCAATTAAACGAAGGGATGTCAAAGCTGTTTGGATATTGCGCCAAAGGGGCAAGGCAACGTTTTCATATCACTCTTTGGGTAGCAGCACTATGGCAAGGACGATCAAGTCATTTCTACAGAGACAACTGTACCCCGACACCAATGTTCTATCGTGGAGCAAAACCCTGCACTGGTCTTTCCCGGTAACGGACCGTCAAATGATCAACTGGCTGTGGTATCATGTAAGACCAAGCATTGACGACCTCCCAGAAGACGCCTGGTTAACCATCTTTAGCTTTGTGGGAAGGGATTGGTGGGGTGGAAAAATTGCTCTCCGGGAGTGTTCTGAAGCTGGCGGTATGGCCTGGAGAAAGCTCAGCACCGAAGAAAGGAATCTTTCGGGCTGAAGATGGATGCAAATCTGTTGGCCAGCCTCAACAGTCCCTCTGTGCTTCGGAGGGCGAAGGATCTTGGTTTTATACCGCGGGCGCATATGTATGCATGGAGTAACAAGACTAGCTACCAAGAATGTGTGGTTTGAGAAGTGGGATTCCCGGATAAAATGTTTTGATCTGATATAACTGGTCTATTCTATTCAATCTATTTCCCTATACTAGCTAGTAATGAACCAACCAAACCCTCAAGGGAATCCACTCTTGACTTTGGCTTTGAGATTCGCCAGTCCTGCACCACAATCCCTAGTGCTTCCCTGCACATCGAGAGCTGGTTGACGCTTCCGTTGTTGAAACGCTGCGGGCATCTTCCGCCTGCTAATGTTGTTGTTGACGTTGTCAAAGTTGTTGGAATTGCGTCGTCTTGGCATGCGAGGAGAGTCTGTCACTGCTGCATTGCTCTCTCGAATAGGACGTCGACATTGAGGGCTCATGCTGTGGCTGCGTGGTGAACTACTCTGCCATCGACAGGTCGTATCTTTGCATGCTTCTTGTTTGGCTGGTTGTTCTTTCTTGACGGGACTTTCGCTTTCCCACCGAGACGGTCGCGACGAAGAGCGTGAGATGCGACGGACACGTTTCCGAGGGCTGCTTTGCAGGGATTGCTTCAATCCTGCCTTGCGTTGTTCCCAGCTGCGACAGGAATCGTTGCCAGTACTGGCGTCGTCCAACGAGACTGGCGCCTTGAGGGGTACCGTCCTGGATCGTCGGTAGAGGGCATTTTTGCGGCGATTCCAATCTGATCTTGTGTTGGCATCACTAGAGGACTTTCTTCGAATCGGAGATTGCAAGTCGATCATGACCGAAGAGGGGCTGCTTGTAGTAATAGAGGCACATGGTCCAGCAAAGCTGTTGCTCCGTTGGCATGTCATGGGGCTCTGCATTTTCTATCTATCTAAGTAGCTAGCTGCGGTAGGAAACACAAAAAGAGATGAATGAATTTGTGAGAAGAAAGAGTTTTGATGGGTGAAGCGAAGAAACGGGGAATCTCGGATGCCAAGAGGGTGCCGAGTGGCCAAAGAGTCGTGGTGTCGATTGCCACGGGGACAGCGCAACAAAGGATTCACAGTTTTGGATTGGTACCGTATCAAGTTCCGTATCATCCGGTTCTGGCACCCGAGTGGCAATCAAAGACCTTCAAAAGGCTTTGCTTTCGAAAAACTTCCTCTCGGTCACACAGAGTTTTTCCGCTTAGTGCTCTACTCTTTCACTATAAAAAGACCAAAAGAGAAGGAGGAGAAGAACCCAGCCACGATCTTGGCTTAAGTGAACGACACCATGATGATTTTACGACTCCATCATTATGAATCGTTAAATCGAGAGACGCGTTTGCAATGGTAAAAAGCAGGGCCTCCCGTTCACTAGAATCTGGATTTGAACCGTGTTCATTGAAATTGTTCACTATAACCGGATAGTATATGAACTGCCTTTCATGAACCAGCCAGTTTTTGCTGTCAAATCCAGTGAAAGTGAACCACTCGTTCATGAACCTCAATGAACTACCGGTACAGCCACACTGTAGCTCATCACACTGTACCTGTAGCTCATCACACTGTAGCTCATCACACCGTAGCTAGCCACACTGTAGCCATATCCCGTGTTGTAACTACCCATTGGAATTGCAGCAATGTTGAACGGAGGAAGGGCAATCTGGCCCAGGAGATGGCCCTCCTGAGAGTCCAAAACCAGACAGCAAAGTACTAATGCATGATCTTAATGAATCTACTCGGAATAATACCCCAGGAAGGATGATGATGACATCTATAATTGCAGTTGTTGTACTTAAAAAGCAACTAGTAGTAAAAAATTGACTTTGTGAACCAGATTTCATGGTGGGGCTCACTAATATCACCACTCCAATGAACCATGAACTGTGTTCATGAAATGGGCCAACCCTAATGAACGCCTCTTCATAAACCTCCTTGGTTAACCGTTCACGAACCTGTTCGTGAACGTTCATTGAACTTTCTAGTGAATGGGAGGCACTGGTAAAAAGCGTTGCTTCGGTAACGGTACTCCAGATTAGTATGAGAATAAGAGTACACGCCTTGGACACCAGTACCTTGAAGTGCTCTGTGTCTTGGCTAACAGGAGTTAGAGATCCTACTCTCTATCAACACGCGGACAAGAATAGAGCGCAGGGGCAATAAAACTCTTCAACTGATGGGGAATCTCCAATAAGTCGCTGTGACTGCGAATCTTGGGGTTGGCTGTCCAAGTTCATTCCAAGTTCCCAGAGCATGAACTTGATCGTAGAAAGCCCCTCTCCTGTGGTCCGTTCAGCTCGCAGCACTTGGCTGGATCATCCATCACTGCAAAGAAGAGGGGAAGAGATCTTGAAAGCCAACAATCACCGGTACCGGTACACAACTCTCATCTCCAGTAGTCTAGCTTACCAGTACGGCACATACTGAGCAGTGGCCGAAGCTCACGTTTTCAGCCCGACAGAAATAGGCGCGACATTCATTTACGTCTACATGTACTACTAGTATGTATGTACACGCTGGAGCCTCTTGAGGCTATTTTAACGTAAGGGGAAGAAACGACTACTCGTACTGAGTGCTCTCTTCTTGGGGTCCATCAAAAGACTCAATAGGACTTTCATAGGATGCAGAAGAAGTGGACGAGGTGTGATCAGTACCGGTACATGAGAACTGATCAGATCATTGAATCCGATCAAAGCACAGGCAGGCACAGCCACAACTGAGTCAGCCAATGTGGGCGGGGTTGGTGGTTGGCGGGGCGGTAGCCTAGAAGGTACATGTAGTTCTTAGCACTACAGAGCAGGAAAAGGAAAAGAGAGAACTAGAGGATACATTCTGCCTCTTTCGTGGCATCTGATCAATATCCAAAGCTGTATTCTTCGTTGCGGTACCGAGTGGCAGTAGAGCACACGCACAGCCTGGGTGCTAGTCGATGGGATGAAGAGTTTGCGGCGTCGGTACCTGGTAGTAGAGGCAGGCTCTGATTTGAAGATTCGATTTCATTGCTGCATCATTGCTTCTGCTTAGTGTACGAGCAGCTTCGATTTTATTGATGCAACGTGTGCCGACCTCCATGGTACACATCTACTCGAGCTCTCGTAGAAGTGTACGAGAAAACCTGGCACGCGTTTGAATCTTTAAAACGAAGCTGCCTGTACCGCACCTCTCCCCTCAGCTTTTCGGCAATCGGGCTCTAGCTACTAGTACCTGGGTACCAGGTAGTAGGGATTGTTGCTGGCTGCTGCTGCTGTCTGAGACCGTTATTTGCATGATGTACTGGTGGACCGCTACGGAGTCCTATTTGGACTACCGATTATTGCCTGTCGGAATTATCCGATGACCACACGTGGCTTCCTCGTTTCAGCAATGTTGTGTGAAGGTAGGCGGAAGGGCAGTTTTGCAATACATGTACCGGTACCGACTAATTTCGCTAGGTCTAGCTAGCTAGTGCCAGCTATCTAGCTCTTCACTTCAAATTGGCCATGGACAACAATGTCATGAATCTGTAGATAGCCTACCGGTACCGCTACCACCCTAAACCACCACATAAAAATGTCGTCATGCGCGGCGGGCGGGAAGGGAGAAAACGTCGTATGAAAACGAAGGACATGCTTTCAGACCACTTGCTGGCTTAAACGACCGGTTCGGTCACACTTGCTTGGCCAACCGTTTCGAGAAATTAGTCCAACTCCCGGGAACCACTGTATTGGATGATCAGTACCAGTACATGATTGTGCGAGACCGAGACTTAGTGTGGACGGGTATCTTCCATCCTCATCCTCCCGCGCCATCCAACGCTAACTTGGGAAAGGGCGATACACGAGGACAACACGATGCTGATCCTGGTACCAAGACCTTGAGTCGTCGGATGTTTGAAGCCGAGCACCGATTCGATTCCTTGGTATTGCCAGCCATGTTGTTGCTTTCTTGGTCACAGCTTGGTACAACTGTCGCGGTGGTATCCAACGGTTTGAAAAGATTGACAGTGCGGATTATGTCAAGTACACTGCTGCCCTCTGGATTGTCATCGGTGGGGTCTGCGGACTGATCGCCATCCTTTTGTTGTAGCAACGCAGTTTTTATAAGGACGAAAAAGCTGAAGACGGGGAGGAAGACACTGGAAGCAAGACTGACGCTGCTTTCGAGAATGTGCCCGATCCTCAGATTGTGGAGGAAGTCGAAGTATAAAGTCGAGCGGGGAGCTCGCAAAAAGAGAGTTATCGAGCTTGAACTCGCATGTTTTGTAAAGCACTTATTATTATTATTAAGCAGTGTTCATAGTAAACGAAAAACCAAATGGTCTGGTTGCTGATGCTGCTTGGAATGTGTCGCGGTAGCAATGTTCCAAGCATGCACATAAAAAATCTGACTTCTTGCCAGTTGCTGCATGCTTTTTAAATAAAAGATTATGCCGCAAAGCTGATCACATTGACTTTCTGATCCTCCACTATTAGATCCTTTCCGTAGTCAGTCATTTCCCCCACGAATGCCATCGTTGGCTTTCCAATTGGGAAAAGATCGTCCTCCTTGGTAACAGAGGCACGCCGTTGCGGCTTTCTGGGAGAATAAGTTTTTGTAGCGGAGTCAGCGTCCTCCTTGCTAGGGCTTGAGGGGCGCCGAGGTACAGGGGGGCAACTCGTGCACCGCCTTGGACTACCATTACTACCAGTACCGGTATCCCATCGGGTCATCTTCTGATCGCTGCCTTGTTGCACTTGAATTTCCTCCTCTAGCTCCACAAGCAGCTGAGGCTCACTCTGCCACCGACAAAACGAAGGTCTTGGGGCAGGCGTCTGCTCTGGGTCTGGGGTTGCCTTCGGCACCGGTGGGGACTCTTTCTGTCTCCTGGCCCTCGGAATCCTTCTAACCCGCCTCTTGGCCTTCTTGCTTTCCCCAGAGTTCAAACTTTTCGACCTTATTAGAGCTGACTTTCGCTGATCCCAGTGGTTGCTACAGGGCATGTGGTACACAGCCCCAACATCGTCGCAAGTTTTCGGCACGGGGTATGTCTTGCATCTCTTCAGCATGGTGTCCTTTCGGTTCTGCCACGAGGAGTTGACGCCGACAGTGTCCGCATCATCCATCGTGTGGCAGGCTGCCCCATTGCAACTCCCCAGTGGAGCGGATGCAACATCAACGTTAGACTTACTCTTGCGGAGGATTCTATCGCTTCGCCTGACGCGGTCGTTTTTGTTGGTGTTTTTGCTCTTTTTGGTTGCTGGGAAGGCCATCTTGTTCTGTTGTGTTGCTGTGTTTTGTGCAGAGCGCGAATTAATGAGATGAGGTGTGCAATAATGAAGCAAAGATACAGCACTGCAATCGGTACCTTCAAGCTTTCATGTTCGAAACTGCAGTAGATAATCTACCTACTCTAAGCCCCCCTTATAATGTCGAAACTACTCGTCTTTCAAGTATGATGACCACCGAGCAAGAGCTGTGTACCACCATGGAGTTCGGCTGCTGAAGCTGCTTCTGCATGTACAGCGAAACTGAAACTATCTACAGCGAGAAAGATACCATCATTTTTCGCCCTCAAAGGAAGTTCTTAGCCTTTATTTATCCTTTTTTGGACCTTTCTTTTCGTGAAGTTAACCAAACCTTTCGCTCAAACTAGAATTTAATTTCCAAAGTTGCTCTACTAATTTCTAAGATCAATCCTGATTCAGCTTCGATGAGGCCAATTAATTGGTTCGGCGTTGGCAGTGCAGGAAACGACTTGGTCTACTAGAGCCTGGCAGGAAAGTGTTCGAAGGATCTTTGTGGAAACGAACTCCAGTAAAGAGCTGGGTGGTTGATGTAGATCGTAGATAGTACGAGCCATAGCTGACATTACCGGGTACGGTAGCTTGGGAGTGCGAGCTTTTCAAAAGGGGATTGCGCCGACAACGTCCTCATGTTCTCGGCGGGACCATAATGTCATCATAATAATTTGGAAAGTACCACTTGACGAAGGAATCATCTTGACAATTGACAAGGAACTGCGAGACACTTTCACGTGGGTGTCATGCTGCATCCGGGAACAACCCCAGTGGTTTCTCCAATGCAGACCCTAACCAATATTTCACCATTTCATTCGGTTGTTTGAACAGTGCCGGTAGTACTGACGATAGTCGAACCTGGTCAGACCAGGAACACCGAAAGATGCTCTCAAATTTGCACACTGTACCTGGGCTCCACTGATGAAGACAAAACAGAATGTGGTATGTCCGGCCCGGGCCTCCGAAGTCATTGCTTCTTCGAACTGTTCGCTCCGCCGCACCGATCAAGCTACATGTAGACTGCTTTAGCAACTCTCTCGTGCGGAGAGTGCCGGTTTGAACAACCGGCACCACAGCTAGGCAACTGGCGATGAATACGGAGCCAAAGGGCAGTGGAAGCCAGCCATCTTCCAAACGGGAAGTCCAATGTTTTGGTGGACTAAGCGAATCAAAACGAAGGAACCACTCCGTAGAGCACCGGTATCTCCTAACTATCGATGCTGTTTGCCTCTTTATGGAGACAGCTGTTTTCCATCACAACTGTTTGATCCAAAGCTAATCTATGCGTTCATCGGGCTGCACGTGCAGCAGCCACGAAAAGGCCTACAAACCAGATGCATCAAAGCCACACAGAAACCCAGCACACCGTGCGGTATCTCAGATGACACAAACGTTGTAAGAGCACCCTCTGCCGCAACTGACGTCCTTTGAAAGGTGCGGCACATCCTTGAATCTCTCTCGCGAGGAAGACTAGCTAGCTTGATGCCCAAAGAGCCACCGAGCCCGTGTCATCCATGATTCACCATGGGCCTCTTCACTCCCATCTGTTTGCTGTTTCTTTCGGTGCGCTGGCTGGTTCTCTGTACCGGATACTGCCTCTATCCCTGGATCGTCTTTCTCCAGATCATGGGCAGGAGCGTAGTTGTAACCAAAGATAATGTTCATTCGATCAAGAAAGGGCTGCACTTGCAACATCATTAATGTGAGCTCTGTAAGTTTGGCCCGAATCAGACTGTTCCTAGCACTTGGCTTGCTCTTGTCATTTTCGAGAGACTTGATGAAAGCTTCAAGCTCTTGAGTGGGTTCATCTGTGTTCGAACAGATCATTGCAGTGATATTCTGCACGTTGGCTTCCTTGGCGGTGCTCTTCTTTGTTTCAAGGAGCCGTTTCACCTCCATGAGTTTGGGCAACAGGAGGGCAGCGATGCCATCCAGTGGCGGGCGGTCTGACTGTTTGCACATCGTCCCATCAATCTTCCATGATAGATCCTCTGGCTTCTTTGCCTTTGCATCGTGGACAGTGTCAACGAGAACAGTCAAGACAGCAACGGCGGGAATGGCTTGGATGACTGCAGAATCCATACTCTGCACCTGGTCACGTGTGACCCACTCTTTCTCCATCAACTGGAAGGTAGTCTGAATGCATTGATTGGCAAATCGGTCCCAATAAGCATTCGATAACATTCTGGATTCTCCTTTGGCAGCCTTTCTCGCGGATCGGCTGTTGGCCCTTCCTCGCTGTTTGCGTTGTTGGCGGTTGTCGCCGTTCTTGTGGGGATTGTCTTCACCGAGGCAGGCAAATGCAAGGAATCCACCCAGTGAGAAGAAATCCCACGAGTCTACATCATGAATGACATGGAATGGCTCGTAGATCCCAGCTAGTATCCATATCGGAGGTAGACGGAAGTGACTCGGACTCGAGGCAAGGTGCCCCAAGACACCAAAGGCCGATGCGACTAGCGCAGGCAACGGGAGTCAGAACCAACCCCGCAACATAGAACGCCCAACAACCCAGGCATTCTGCTGTTTCCTCTCGAGACATGTGTTCACACTGCGTCCTCCACCAGGACATTGTGCCAGGAATGAACTTGATGGCAAAAATCAGAATGGAACCGACAAGACAAGTCGGGATGGATAGTAGCAACAGGCCGCAGCACACCAGGAAATCCCATTGCCATTGAATGATGCTGTGTATCGGTAATCCATACGTTTGCCTTGCCACCCCTGTGGGATTTTCCAGTGGGATGTATCGTTTATTTCCCCAGGTTACCGTTCGCCGACCAAAGTCTTTGGTGCGCCTGGGTAGTAATCTCGGGTCATGTTGCCAAAATCACCCCAACGTTCAAAAGGGCTGTTGCTCTCAAATATGCTGATGGTTGTGGCAGATACAAAGTGGAAAAAACTAAAGAGGAGGGATGCAAGAACACCACGAGAGGAAATATGTGTGGGCAAAAGGGAGCATGAGCAGTGCCAATATCTTGAGGTCCCATTGGAGTGTCAAGTGATGATTGTGATCTTCACGGATTGGAAAAAGTTGATGGGCAGCCGAAAGAGTGTAATGAGTAGGATAGCAATGTAAATGGGATGAATGGCAAGGCACCCAGAGGAAGACCGGGAAGAAAGGAGCATATTGCCTTGAGCATCTCAACCATCCCCAGTGATGGCCCGTCGTCTGCCATGAAATCTCTGCAACTTTGAATGTAGACTCCAATATGAGAGTCTTCATCGAGCATTACTGTTTTGGTTCCGTATCCACATGCTTTGGCATATTGATGTTTGAAGATCGTACGGGTCGTTCGGCTAATGTAATAGAGGTTTCCCACAGTTGCTGCAAAGAGGGTGGTTCCCAGGAGCCACAGAAGATGTGGAATCGGCACCAATAGAAACACAAGGATTCGTAGGAATGGATCAAAGAATTGGCAGCGTTCGTAGCACTCCTCCGTGGTGGCAGCGACGTAGAATGTCTTGGCCATGTGCATGGGTAATCGAATCAATGTAATGGCGAACACGAGTACCGTCATGATGGTCCCGATGATAACGCCACTGACAGCGCCTAGTGCCAGCGATGCTATCGGCCAAATCATCCAATAGAGACATTGGCAAAGACCAGCGAAACATTCTGTAATTGGGTTCATGTGGGTATTTGTTTGATGTGGTTAGTCAGCTTCTGGTGGGAAGGAATACTGAATGAGTGTTGTGGGTTGTGGTTTGGTTGTGATGAGGAGGGAGGCTCGAGTCGTGCTTTGATTCTTTGTTTGGCTTGTTTCTCCCTGAAGGTGGCTCAATTTTATTTAAAGGTCATGGATGGTTAGGTTAGAGCTATCCGAAGCCGGTCCCACTCAAATGGAAATTCTACGTACGGTACCGTACGTACCATCCTCTACAGGCCAAGGCTTTCCAGTAGCTAGACTACAGTAGTTGGATTTTTTCAGAACCCCTTGAATTTACTTGGGGAGGTGTGGCCAATTCATCCCGAAGCTGTAGTGTGGGAGTTTGTTGCATGACACTGTGATTTGTTGGCTTTTCTGACTGAAGGAATTGACGAGCAGTGCTTCTTCAGCCCTCCAACCACGTCTTCTGATTTCATGATTTGTGATATGGTTCCTCCTCTCTGGTTCGTCCCCAACCATAGCATGGGTGGCGCTTTTGAGACACTCAGGGAGACGCGCAAAAATTATAAAGCAAGAGCAATGAAAATGTTTTATTAAAAGATGAGCTCACCACTATTCTCACGTTCTTGCATTCTGGTGGCCGTTTTGAATCCTGACTGATCTGCAGTGAACCAAGATGTCTGTGCTCACCCATAGTACTAAGAAGGGTCCCTCTCACTTCTTCAAAGGGTTTTGCTCACTCGCGCAAAAGAAAGGCTCCGTTGGCATTCCAGGTTGTGTAGGGCATGGCACAGGTCCAAGCATGGCCCATGTCTGTGATGCAATGACAAAGGCAAATGAAAAAGACATCATTGGTTGCTTCATAAAGCACCAGCCATGCGATAGACTGCAGCGTGAGAAATGGCAAGCAATGGGTATGGAATGGGAGAGCGCTTTCGTGGAGAACATGCTGCGGAAACACCATGCGCATCCACACAACAATATGGATCAACCCTGCGTAAACGTAGTAGATGGAGAATCCAATCAGGAATCCAATCAACTCATCATTCTTGTTGTGCCATCCAAAGAGAGATTCCACATCAAGGTGACGACCAAGGTCGTACGCAAAGAGGAACGCAAACGTCTCCAAGACTCCATTCATAAGGGAATACATCACGATTGCCAGCCAATCGACTCGGCGACCAAAGCGTCCATAGCGAGGATTCAAAACCATTCTCACCATCAATGTAACGACCAATGTCATAATCTGGAAGTTTCCACTGGCTGAGGCTTCGCAAGCAGATCGTAGTAGCCTTGGCCACGTCCAACGAGAGCGCAAACGGTCCAATAGGTCAACATGACCAACCAACCAATCCTCATGTCTTTCTGGAAGGGAGGTACATTATCGTCCTTTCGATGCGTAGGCTTGAGAAGGGTTGTGTCGTCTGCCATCACGTCTGGGGTTCTTCAATGAATGATTGCGATTTACAAAGATTGAACCGTAAGCGGTTGCAAGTTGACAATGTCGGAAGCAACCTCGCACTTTCCTAAGGTTACACTACTGTAAGCGTCTTCAAGTTAACAAAGTCGAAAGCAATCTATGCACTCTGTCCTGGGTTGTGGTTTGGTTTTGTCGTTGTTTTGAGATGAGATCGGGCTACCGGACTACATGGTGGTCAGAGTGGACTACGACTGTACCGGTACCGGTACCGGTATGATGCGGGGGATATGGGGAGCTCCGGGTTCGGGGTTCTGGATGGAGTTTCTTGTTTTTGAGGCTTCGGTTCTTTGTTTGTTATTTGTATAAACTCTAGCCTTAATGATTAGACGCCAGCACATATGTACATACATTGTACGACAACACCGCGCCAGTTTTGAAACGCGGTCCCGAACGAGACTCAAACACTTTTCTTGGGATGGCGCGAAGAGAACGGAGAGAACGGAGAGTGCTGTTTTTGGTTTAGTGTCATCAACCAGTCTAGTCTAACTTGATAGTTGAACCATGGCGGCTACGGACAGCAGATCCTCCGCAGCGACACGAAAGTCTCGTAGTGGCGACGGGGAGGACCGCTTCCGTCAGTGGCGCAGGAGCCGAGAACGCAAGAGGGCCAGAGCGGCTGGAACAACAGCTGGAGGCAGCAGAGGAACATCCGAAGAAAAAACGAAGTCTAATCACGACGATGAGAAACCAAGTAACCAAGGATCCACTTCGAAAGAAGAATCCACGGAAAGACCTTTCAAAAATGAAGAACCCAAAGAAACAGCCTCCAAAGACCAGGACGAAATCAATGCGAAAAAGCCAGCTGCTTCCACCACTTCCACTTCCTCCTTTTCCATCAAGAAGCGAAAGCAAAAGAATCGTAGTCCCAACGAATCCTCCAAAGGCCCAGAAGTCACAAAAGATACATCAGATGTTGTGGACGATGCCTCTGTTCCTCGCCAGGAAGATCCAGAGCCAGAGGAAAACAACCACCATACAGCTACATGCATCAACCCACTCGTCGAAGAAATGGAAAAACAACTGGAAGGAAAAAGCAATGAAATTTCGAGTCTCAAACAACAACTAGAAGTAGAACGACAGTACAAAGCCAAATGGGAACGGGCCGAACAAGAACTGTCATCACAAAACAAACAAATTACTATTCTAGAACAAGCACTCCAAAAGCAAAAGGAAAAACAGACCAAACGCAGCCATCAGCAGATTGCAGACAATAAGACTATTCACAGCCTCAATTGTCAAGTCTATTTTTGGAAACAGAAATTACAAGCGTACCATCAGACCATCCAAACGGCGTCAATCCCCGTCATGTTGCAACGACAAGCGCAAATCATGCAACTGTCATTTGACTCCCTTATCACCAGTGAAACTGAGATTGATGAGGCACTGCTGCGAGTCATCCAAGAACCTTTTCCTGCATTGACGTATCTTCCTCCTTCCGGTCTTTTGCCAGTTGAAAACGGACCATCCACAAACAACCATGACAACAACAACATGGACGGCGAATGTAGCCAGAATGGAATTGCCAACCGGCAAACATCGGCAGACCACGCCAGCAATTCAAACGCTTCAATTGAGGGGATGACGGCGGAGGCGAATGCTGCTACTACGGACATCAACAAGCTAGTTGCTGATGCTCCAGATATGCCTGGTGAGGGCAGATCCACTGCAGCAGAGAAATGTGACGACAAAGACAAAACTTCTGTGGCTCTGGGATTAGAGCTATCCGCATCCAACGAGAACGACAATGACGACCGGGATAGTCCTGCTCAACGTGAATCAACCAAAGAGAAGTCAGATCATGGCGACGAGGAGGAGGATCATGGTTCTCAACCAAAGCGCTTGTCGGTTGACGACGTAGATGGGGATGTATCCGCACATTCCACTGGTCCAGAGGGCACGAAGCATTCATGTGGATCGGATGAACTCGTTGGCGACAAGGCTGAAGAAGAATCGACAACTTTGGAGATGACCGAGGAAGCAACCGCCAGCGCCACGCAAAAGGAGGAGGAAACAGCAATACACAACGACCAGCCGGAAAGGGACGAGGCCGAAGAAACAATATTATCCAGCCAGGAGACGACGTTGTCACTGACTGTGGCAGTACCGCTTCATAACAAGTTGCCATCTGAAGCGGAGCTTGGTACCAGTACTGAACACTTGGATCGTAGCAGCAATGAAAAGGAGGAAGCGAAAGCATCCCATGAGCAATCGGAAGCACCACAAGAGCCTGTCGAAGGAAATAATAGCAAAGGACGAGAATCCAGTCCTGTCGTTGATGCGGAGGTAGCTTTGGCAACAAACGAGCCTGGCGGTCGGCCCATCAGCGAAGACAACGACAATGATTTGGCGGTATTGGAGATGGCTATTTGTGACGGCGACGGCACGAATGAAGCAACGAGCTTGGGAGAAACGGACAAGCTGGAAAATGAAAGTACGTCTGCTGAACAGCGGGACGAGTCAAAAACTGAAACTCCAATCAATGTCGAAAAGCTGGGAGAGGCTGGACTGCCTGGAGCTGAGAGCGGCAAAAATGACAACTCCGGAGAGGATAGTGGTGACACGTCGAAAGATTGCCAAGGCGATCTCTTGTGGAGCGATGATGACGACGACAATGCTTCCAAGGCATCTCGGCGGTCGAGTCAAAGTACACTTGACTCGTGGAGACAAACACGGCAGAAAAAGTCGAAAGAGAATCAGTGGATGTCAACCCGAAAGCAAACGATTCAGCTCGAGAGGAAGCAGAAACAGATTGAAGACTTTTACCCTCAAGTTCCTGAAAGAGCGAAGAACAAGACATATTCAGGTGCCGGGCGGAAATCAACCATCGGATCGAAAAAGAAGGGCAGTGCAGCAAAGAATGCTGAGCACACTCCTGGAGCCAAGAAACGGAAGACGATTGTGGAGAGTGAAGAGCAGGTCGAAAAGCGCTCACGCCGTCGCCGGGAACCTAACACTGACTTATCGGGCGGCATTGAGATTGACGACGAGAACGCTGGATCGTATGAAACTCCCATGGTGGTCAAGTACAAGAGCAAACCGCAACAAATCAGCGAAGATCCTACAAGCGGTACTGCCTCAAAACCACGCCAGAAGCACGTCAATCGGGTCTCTCTGTCCGCGACGAAGAGCGTTTGCGCAACCCCTGATTCGTTTCGAACCCCGCAGAGTACACAAGTTCCTCTCGGTGGTGCGAATCCAGACGCACCGAATGGCAAAGAGTCCAACTATCGATACAACAAAGCCGTTGAAACGCCTTCTCCGATTTCGAGCTTTTCGTCACAAGATGCCGCCTTGGGTGGAAGTCCTGCTGACGAGCTTGATGATGCAGCTCTTCTCGTAAAATCCAAGGATCGACCCACAGAGAAAGCGAAAACAAACAAGACGCGCAGAAACGGCCGTGCCGACACAGGAAGGCAAGCCAAAGCTGTGCAGTTTGTTGACGAAGAAGATAGCCTCTTGAAATATTCTCAACCCACAGTCCACAACAATTCACTACCAACGGTCGTCAATGTTGTTGATGTGGAGATGGAAGAGAGCCAAGCACACCAGAACGACGATACTAGCCAACATCATTCTGGAACAACAAAGCACTCGTCCGAAGTGAGCGACAGCCCAAGAAAAGCTGCATTCGATGGCGACACTCAGGGAACAGAAACTCAAGTCGATCCCAAGCTGCTTGGCACCCCTCCGATGTTCACCAAGAAGCCCAGTAATCCTGGCAAGACAAGGGACACCAAAGACCCTTGCATCAATGAAACTCCAGGCAGCGAGACTCAGGTCGACACGAAGCTCCTGCATACTGCAGAAAGCAGCTCGGTCAAACTAGATGCCGGTGACACTCAAGGAAGTGAAACTCAGGTTGATCCCATGTATTTCGGGACTAGTGGACGCATGGTTGGCTCACAGGCGATCAAAGCGACAAGTGGAGGAGCATCCACACTTGCTTTTGCCGACACCCAGGCCAGCGAAACGCAACTTGATCTCAGATATGTCGGCATCGGGATTAAGGCTGGTTCTCAACCGAAGAAGAGCTCAAGTGGAAAGGCAAATGCTGCCGTTGCTGACACTCAGGGCAGCGAAACTCAGTTTGATCCCAAATGGGTTGATGGCAGTATCGCGAACATGGCCGCGCCGAAGGAAGTGCCTACGAAAAGAGCTCGCACCAATGTGCATCGGGAAACTGTCCCACAAAAGCGGCACAATGACACGCAAGGTAGTGAAACCCAATGTGATCCTGGACTGCTCCTAGATAGCACACCACAGAAAGCACGGTACGGGTCACATGAAAACAGCACCGAGGGCGGGAAGCCCAAGAAGAAGAACTCAACATCACAAGCTACCGAGAAGGCTTTGCATGCCGCCGCGGTACCCAGCAAGGGCGAAACTACGTCAAAGTTCACCTTGACACGCCGGGTTCCTAGTTTCTCCTCTCGAAAGACCTCAGCGAGTGCTCCCAAGAAAAAGAAAGCACCGACACGATCAAACCAAAAAGGCTGGATATCGACCAGAAAGGAAAAGAAGTCAGAAGATTCCTTCGAAACAATGACGACCAATCTGAGGGCACCGGTTCAGTACCATGGAAGAGCCAACCGAAGGATCATTGACGCAAAACTTCCTGTTCGGTCGAACACCCGAGCGCCCGGCAAGGAAAACGACAATGAATGGATGGAAGACAGCGGCCCGCAGAGTCCACAGAGTCCGAACTATGCATACATTGACCCACGGCGGTCGAGAAAGCATGTTCAAGCTTGCGACCGTCGCGACTGCCCAGAGTGCAAGGCATTCTACGATGTGGTGACGCGTCAGTTTGCTCGCCAGGGCATGGTTCATGATGATTTCCAAATGGCCAGACAGGACAGAGTCCAACATTCTCGACATACCAAGTGGACAAAGGGCATTACAGAGCAAAACACTCCGGATGGGTTTTGGGAGATGAGTTTCAAAGACTCATTGGACCGTAAGGCAGAGGAAGCTGCGGCTGTCGGAGCTGCGGCTTTGCAAGACCGCCAAAATCAGCAAGATATTATGCACTGGTTTTTGGAGCAAGAGGAAGACGAGAATGAGGAAATGGAGCGCATGGCCCTTGCGGAAGCCGCCGCCACTGAATTGACCCCTGGTGCATACTTGGTTGAGGAAGAAAAACAAGCTACCAGCACTTCATCTAATCAGGAGGAGAACACAGCTGCACCCCAAATTCCTGAGGGTCAGCAGGTTGATGAAGAAGCGGAAGAGAATCCCTACTCACAGACTCAAATCTAGCTGGCAACGGGATCAGCGAGGATTGCAAAGCCATCACAGTAGTAGCTACTAGTAGAAGGAAACCAAAATGGAAGGCTCCATCCAGTTGGCTGTAGTTTGACTTTGGATCCCTTTAAAATGGCACAGCTCAATGATGTATGTAGCCCCCCTTTACGTAGATAGAAAATGGTGCATTTGAAAGATCAACTCCAGGTTTCCGTTCGGCTTCACTTCAGCCTTCAGCAGGACTTGCAAAACGGGTGGAATGTGAATTCATTCGATGATCGAATGGCGGCTGTACCGGTATTACATTAATCAGCTCTGCTGGCGCAAAATCAGAATCGCTTTGGCAGCACGCACTTTTCTCACGAAGTCCATCAATCGACGCAATCGCAAGCACTCGAGCTCTCAGGTACACCCAGCTCCATCAAGACGCATAGACTACTTAGCTACTAGTCCACTCTGAGTTGAACCTATGAGCAAGCACCTCGCTCGGCGATTTGTAGCCTTTGGTGCTCTTCATTGGAGAAATTGTGGCAAGATTCGAGTCGGTGCGTCACAAAGAAGACTGCTTTCGAAGCATTCGCCTAACACTGGGAAGTCGGCAACACCAACCGCCACCTTTGCACTGCCGAAGCCAACATGGTCCGTCAAAGATTTGGAATTGACAAAACAGCATACTCCTATTTCAAATATAGAACTCGAGAAACTTGCCAAAAGAGCACTTCTTGATTTGGATCCACTCGATACAAAAACAAGGGATTTGCTTAGACAGGATCTGGGCAATATGATGCACATGATAGAACAAGTACAGTCGTTGAAGCTCGAGGAAGAAGCCACTTTGTCAGAAGAGGACATTTACGACAGACCACGAGGAGTTACGTCAGCACCCCTGAGAGCTGCCAATGGAAGAGAAGACGCACAAGAAACAACCAACAATCGAGTTTGGGAATCCTTCCTACACCCAAAGACCACGAAGGTTGGCGCTCATGATTATTTCAGCATTGAGACGAAGAGGGAGAAGCCAAAATAGTGGACCACTGTGAGGCTATCCAAATGGTGCATATATGTGATGCCAGTAGCTACGCAGCCGGCACAGACATAGACTAGTACCCTTAGCAATGATTTTGAGTTTTGCTTGCTGTAGAAGATGACTTTATGAAAGATACACTTGTACTAGTCTACTTGAGAAGTTTGTCAATTGCTGTGTAGGCATTGTCTTGGTAAATTTCATTGGCAAACACATCCCAGATGATGGATTGGTCTCCAGTTGGCCCGGTGATAGAATTCTCATCTGTTGAGGCATAAAACACACCACTTTTGTATGTAGCATTTCCGTCCTCAGTCAGAGCATCCATGTATCGCTTGGCACCAGTTTCCAGACCATGGACCTTCCCCAATAGCGACATCACTTGAAACGTGGTTTTTAAAATCCACCGCATTGGAATGGGCAAGGGGTCGAATACATTTGTGCTTTTTGTACCCCCCGGGCTCATGGTAACGAACCTCATTTTGCTCTCGGGATAGGGGTGTTTGCGAGCTAGGGATCCAATCCACAAAGCAGCAGTGCATTTGGCATAAGCATAGACATTATTGTCATTCAGACCTTCCATAGACCCATCTGCAATTGACACGAACTCTTCTACTGCTCCATTATTAAGCACTGGTTTGACACCTCCAAAACTTGGAATGCCACGAGCACCTTCCGATCCAGAATATACCACAGAGCCAGCTGTGAAAATCTTCTCCTGGATAGCAAGATCAATGAAAAGGGCATGCCCAAGGACATTCAAGGCAAAGATATTAGTAACACCAATTCCTGCTGCCATTCCCATTGGATTTGTTCCGCCGCCACCAGCATTCAGAACAATGCCATCCAGAATAACCGAATCTTTCTTGAACATTTGGATGGCCTCTCTGACACTGTCCAACTTGGAAACATCCATAAGGACAATTTCAAACACACCCATTTTTCCTGTTGATTCTTCCAAGCTTGCTTTGGCAGCTTTGGCTTTCTCTTCATTGCGACATCCCAAGTATACTTTTTCAATGCCATCAAGGAGTGCAAGCTGACGACAGCATTCCTTGCCAAGGCCAGCATTGGCTCCTGTTACCAAAACATTTGTGACGGGCATTATTGCAGGCAATAAGGATGGAACAGATCGTATGGAGCTCTTCAGTTGTGCGGTTTGTGTCCTTCACCCCTCTCCCTTCGATTCTGGATGCCTCCAAACCCCGTCAACCGAATCTTTGAGACCTGCGCACCGGATCTTTCCATTTGCTTCCTGAGGGCCAGACGAACAGGAACGAACTGTGGTTAGGGGTAGAGATATATGTCTTCACCTCGCCAAGTCTCTTTGATTGAACTAGCTAAAGGCGGGCCCAATTGATTTCTTTGAACCCCACCCGAAACCTTTGGGTCTAGAGTTCAGCGAAGAAATCGATAATCAACTAGCTTGATGAATTAATAAGGTATCCTTCTGTAGAAGGCTAGTGGCATCAGCTCGCCTGTGCAAACCTGACGTGGGCCATTTGGTGCTGACTTTTACAACGGTCTATTTGAGCAGTTTCTCAATTGCTGTGTAGGCATTGTCTTGGTAAACTTCATTGTCAAACACATCCCAAATAGCAGATTGATCTGAAGTTGGCCCAGTGATAGAATTTTCGTCTGCTGACGCATAAAACCTGCCACTCTTGTAGTTGGTTCCCCCCTCATCAGTTAGAGCATCCACATATCGCTTGGCACCAGTTTCCAGATCATGAACCTTGCCGAATAGCCACATCACTTGAAACATGGCTTTAAAAACCCATCGTGTGGGCAGGGCCATGGGGTCAAATATATTTGTACTCTTTGTACCCCCCGGGCTCATGGTAAGGAAACGCATCTTGCACTTCGAGAAGGGGTATTTGCGAGCCAGGGACCCAATCCACAAAGCTGCCGCTAACTTGACATAGTTATAAACATTTGTGATGTCAAGCCCGTCCATTGATCCATCTGCAATTGATGAGAACTCTTCCACGGCTCCATTTTGAAGCACTGGTCTTGGGTCTGCAAGACTTGGAATGCCACGAGCTCCTTCAGATCCGGAAAACACCACAGTCCCAGCTGTGAAAATCTTCTCCTTGATAGCAAGATCAATGAAAAGGGCATGCCCAAGGACATTCAGGGCAAAGATATTAGTTACACAAATTCCCACTGCCTTTTCCATAGGATGCACTCCACTACTGCCACCAGCATTCAGAACGATACCATCCAGCATAACTGAATCTTTCTTCAACCCCTGGATGGCCGCTCTGACACTGTCCAACTTGGCAACATCCATAAGGACGATGTCAAACACACCCATTTTTCCTGTTGATTCTTCCAAGCTCGATTTGGCAGCTTTGGCTTTCTCTTCATTGCGACAGCCCAAGTAAACTTTTTCGATACCCTCGAGGAGTGCAAGCTGACGACAGCATTCCTTGCCGAGGCCGGCATTGGCTCCTGTTACCAAAACATTTGTGATGGGCATTGCAGGCAACAAGGATGGACGTGAATGTAGAAATTGTGTCTTGCTCTCTTTGACTGTGGGCTTCCCTTTCCGTCTTAGAAGCACCACATGGTGGCCTTTGGCTTCGCAAAGATGGATGATACGATTTCTAATAATCGGCCAGCAGAGCTGTTCAGCAAGTTGTTCTGGTACATGTACCAGTACCTGGTACAGTAACCGGTATCGGTTGCCCATTTTGCAGTTTCCATGGACCCCGCTCAATTGGAGCAAGGATCAAAAGAAGCCGACTGTGGGCCAGGTAGCACAGGAATGATTCGACCATGGGTGACGCGACAACAGGAGAGACTGAAGAGCTACTAGTACTAGTACTGCAGTGAAGGTGTTACATAGATAAGCGTTGGATTAGCAGAAAGAATTTTTTATGTTGTTTGGATCATAATAGGTAAGCTAGAGGGTTAGCTTTAGTTTTGTTTTGCTACATAGTGCCCTCACTTTTTTGCAGCAGGAGCCTTGCTGTCTCTGCTGATAGCGAGGAGATGATGCCAGCGTTTGCAAACTAGCTTGGCGTTCTTATCAATGTCAGAGTCTGGCAAAAAGGCAAAGACAGTGAGGGCCGTCTTCTCGGAAACCATTGGAAGGTCACCAAAGAAGGGGAAGACTGGTTGTTCTTGTTGCCCTTTCTTGTGAGCAGGAGTGGCAGGCATTGGAGTGATCTTGGCTGGAGCAGCTGCAATGGATTCAGCTGGAGTGGGCTGTACAGAAACTTCCGGCTTGTCCTTTGGTGTTGGCTGCATTTGAGGAGACTTGGAGTTGGAGCTTGCAATGACCTTCTGAAAGAGACTCGGTTGAGATTTGGGCGTAACCTTTGCAGCTGCCGGAGCCGCCTCTTCTACTGCCCTCACTAATGGGGTCTTCTCCGATTTGTGCTTGTTGCCCACATCCTTGATTTGTGCCATTGAAGGCACTGAGCCGTCCGCAGTACCCGCTGCCGGTGTTTTGGGTGGTGTTTCCTTCTTAACTGTTGGTTGAGGGTTTGACGCCTCTGCCTTTTCACTTTTCACAGCTGGCATGGGAGGCTTTTTCGTCGCTGAGCCAGTTGGCGTTGGAGGTTTCTGGGCTGCTGCCATGTGTGTTGGAGTCGGCGGTGGTCCGTGACGGTGAGGTGGATACATGCCATACGCAGAGGGTGAGACATGATGCGGCATTCCCATAGGGGAATAGCCCATGAAAGGATATCCTGGCCGCATGTAGTGCGATGGGTGTGCATGGTGTCCACCGGGGCTGGGATGCATCATGTGTGGAGGCATCGCCATGGGCATTCTTCCACTTGGAGTTGCCACCGGTGAAGGCATTGGTCTCATTCCATGAACAGCTGGGCGAACGACTGGCATCTTTCTTGCTGAGTTGTGTGGAGCCTTCCAAGCATCCTGTGCAACCTTCATGGCCAGTTCAGCGCCACGTTGGTCCTTGATTTTGCGCCGCTTGTCAATGAGTTTTTGGGATCCTGCATAGTTGGCGCAATCCACACATTTGCACTTGGCACCGCACATCACACCGGCTTGAAAGCATTCGCAATACTTCTTCAAGCACTCTGAACGCTTGCAACGACATCCCATGTTGTGACCACTGTGAGCGGGCGACGTTCCCGAAGCAGCCATCCCCGCCCCTGACTTGATAGTAAAACGCGGCTTGAAGGCGTTTGGGTTCTTGGCTCGAGTATCCTTGATTGCCTTGTCACGAACGGCACTCTACAGAATCCATACAAGGAGGTGTGTTTGTGTGAGAGAGAGATAGACGTGATGACCAGTGCCATTTGCAGCCACACGAACTTACATTTGAAGGCGTGTTTTGGCAATCGGCACAATTACATCCGTCACAAAACAACTCGGCTGCAAAGCATTCGCAGTACAATTTCAAGCACCGTGACTTCTTGCAGTTGCAGGGATTGCGCTTTGGCTGTGTAGGAGGAGCTGCAGTGAGATTCTCTTTTCCACCAGTCCGGGGAATCTTTCCATCGCGAGAAGACTTTGTTGCTGTTGCTGCTGCAGGTGCAGCTGGGCGTTTGTTGCCAACCAAAGAATTACTAGTTGCTTTTGGCGGTGGAGGAGGCGGGGGTGGAGGAGGAGGCGGTGCAGGAGCAGCACGAGGTTTAGATGCAGGGCTAGGTTCCAACTTGATGGGAGTATTCAGTCGGCGATAGCTCGCAACAGGAGGGTAGCGAGCAGGGTGATGATGGTGGTGGTGATGATGGTGATACGGTGGCCTCGCCACTGTAGACGGTGTTGCCATTGGATGGGCACCTGCTCGCATCATGCTGTTGATACCATCAAACGACTTTTTCAGATTCGAACTTCCTCCCAGCTCCAATCGCATGGGGCCAGACGAGTCTGCTGGACCTTTCCAAAGCTGCCGTGGTTTTGCGCCGCTTGCTTTTCCCATTGGAGAAGCCATTATCTTCTTCGCGGATGCATCTCGTTTCTCGTTCGTAGCCTTCTCCGAGGACTGAGATGATCTGTACAATGCAATGCGAGAGAGAAAAGGGTTAGAAAGAAAATCCACTCGCTAAGCTGTCCTTTGTTTAATGCCTTCCGTCTGAAACTTACGCTGCCTGTGCCAGTCGACGCTCTGACATGAGAGGTGATCGCGACACTCCATGCAATCCACCTCCGACGGCAACACTGCTCGTCTTGAGGGCATCTTCATGGGGGAACGCCTTGAGGAATCCCGAGAATGGCGACGTGGCCATTTTGGAATCGGCATCAGCCTCAACGGCAGCCGTCAGCGCCTCTTCCGAGTTGGATCGTGAGAGCGACAGTTGCGGTGGTGTCGCTCCAAAGGTGGCGGCAAACGGACTCTTCAAGACGGGTCCCATGGGTGAGAATTCTGCCGCCAAGGTCCCACCGGGTGTATCCAGCATTCCAAAGCTACCCAGCCGATCCAATGGTGTGGATGCGCCATTAAAGAGCGAGCCCTTGGTTTGACTCATTGGAGGAGAACGAAAGGGCGATCGACTGAGCTTTAGTTTTTCGGGTGTGGCGTTGGAGATGGGACCATCAATTGGTTCCGGTGGTTGTTCCGGTGAATCGTCCATGGGCGAGCTTCGAAAGGCATCCTTGATGTTGCTCCTTTCGGGACTCTTGGCTAGATCATTATCCGTCTCATCCTTGACTTCATCAAAGTCTGGAGGGGCGTCGAATGCTTGTGGTGACGTCCATGGATCACCGCCGACTTGATGCGGTGGATACTGAGGAGGTGGGTAATAGGGATGTGGTGGATAGGGAGGATGGTACGGATAAGGAGGATGACGGTGATGAGGTGGTGCCGATCCAGGACCAGGATGTTTGGCATGGCCTCCACCTTTGGATGCCGGCAGGGGATGAGACGCCGGTGGAGGTGGATACGATGAGTAATAATGTGGTGGGGGCGGTGGCAAGTGGCCTTGATGATATCCTCGAAAGGGGTAGCGTGGCGATTGCTTCGTCTTGTCGTCTGGTCTCATGGGCGTTCGACGTCGCGGAGGCGACTCTTCCGCAAAGGATCCCATTGGCATTTGCAAGTAGTCTGTAGTGCCCATGTCGTCGTCGTCTTCTTCCATGTTATCGTGATAATCACCAGATGTGGTTCGATGAATCGATTGTGATGGGTTGTCAGAATTGTGTTCGTGTTGTGGTTGTGTGTCTTCTCTTGGTGGCTACTCGAGTACGATCAATGCATGTATGTATCATTAGTGGAGGGAGATTGTGGAGTTGCCATTGCAGTACCGCCAAAGCAAAGCAAAGCAAGCGCCATAGTACAAGTAGCCGTTTGTGGATTGGGGTCGAGAAAAAGAGTCCAAGCATTAGTCCAAGCAAGGATTGTGGCGATAGTCGTGAGAAACCAAATAGAGACGAGAGAAATGAGACAAAGAGTGGTGTGAGCCAAAATTGCGTGCACGAAAGGCCCATTTCTGTAAGTAGCCGTTCGCCCAACGGAAACCACGACCCGCAGCTACTTAGACGGCCTCCCGCCGACAATGCATCGATCTGCCTCCAACAAAATGAACGTTGCTTCGCTTGCTTACCTGCATGGATCGATCGGCAAAGCCAGGTGAAAATGGGGCCCCTGGATGATGGGTCGAGGGAAAGTCAGCCCATGACTGTTTCGCCGATGGCTTGTCGCCTTTTGCCGTAGATCTAGGAGTGGAAACCATGAGAGGTTTCCGCTTGGGTGTGGCGCTGCTGCGAGACTCTTTTTCTTGGTCATGCTCCGCGGGGTGTGGATCGGTAGGTGCCATGATGGAACGGTTTGAATGGTCTGAGGTTGGGGATAGATTCATCTATAAAAAGAAGGACTAGTGGGTAGCTTTTGTGTGCTCTTGTTGTTGTTGATGTTGAAGTTGGTTCCACAATTTGATTGTCTGATGGATGGATGGATTGGTTGATGGTTTGCTTGCGTAGCTAATGGCTGGATCCAACAGAAAATGATCCTCAGCACACTATAGAATAATATATACGGTATCCCCACTTCAGCACTGCTGCTTCAGTCCCAAATAGATTTCGATGCTGCTTTCTCACTCGCTTGTGTCGAGTTCCTTGCGAGATAATGCTAGCTGATGGTGATGTCTTGTGTCCATCCAGAGACAAACGGTGGCTCTTCCAGTAGTAGTAAGATGCCAATGACAGAACATTCACAAAAACACGTTGTTGTCTACAGCTAGCTTGCTTTCTATGATCCGCAAGAACAAACACTGCTACCGCCGCAAATGGAATGGAATGATGGCTACCGCTGCGGTGGTAATGATAATGGCTGTGTGGCTTGCTGGATTATTATCAAGGCAATGCCGAGAGTGATGTGATGGCGATGTGTGGCAACTCCACTATTCTCGAAGAAAGATGTGTGGGTCCGCACCTCACACTCACAGAACGAACGATCCTTTCGTCATCCACTCTCGGCGCCTTTCACTCACTTGGCGGACCACTTTTTCTCTCTCGTTGACAACATTTTCGCGGCTTTTTGTGAGCCTTCGAGGAAGCCGGACTTTCGAAGAACTAGATAACGGTATAAGAGCATTCTTTTTGAATACTTACGCATTGCTGCTGGCCACTCCAAAACCGTTGGAGGCCGGTGTTTCTGGCAAAAAGGCTAAATTAGATATTGATATAATTTGATTACATTTTGACGATTATTGCATTAAAAAGTTTCATTTTTGTGTTTCCGTTCGGTCAAACGCGGGGCGAACAACCGCAAAATTCGCGCTAAAAGATTGAGTAGAAAGGGTTGAGGATATTACCAATGTTCTGCATTCCAACCAAGTGCCAAGCTAGCAAGTTCAGGTCCGAGGCTCTGGGTTCCTCATCATGCATGGGCAATCAACATCCTTGTCAAGTTCCAAACAGACATGATGGGCCTTCTTGTATTCCTCTACCGTACATATGATTTCAATGCACCCCTTCTTCTAAACGAGTGGTGGTGTCAAGCACGAGGGGTGAGCGCATCCAACATTACTTGTAGCTTTGGTCGCAATATTGTTTCGTCCATGGAAAGAACACTCAAGTAGACTACACACACTGGTATCAATGGTCCTGGTTGAATTAAAGATTGGGTTGGCGTAGGGCACATGCCTTGGGGCCCCGCAATAACATACATGTACGCCGTGCCAATGTTACATGTATGGTCCAATATATGGTCGCAGTGCACTACACGTAATAGCCGCCATGGTCTGCACCAAACTTCCTTTGGGTCAAGCTTCCTTTGGGTCAAGTTCGGTGCAGTCATGCTTCGCAGAAGTAGAACCAGCTGGACGAACGAGTTGCCACAAAGTGGTCATATTTAATTCATGTGGAGCGCAAATTTACTTGATCTATCTGGTTGGAAAGACACCACTTCTTGCTCCAAAGACAATAGCACTTCCACGACGCTCTTTGCAGCCTCCAGGTACACCTGACCCAAGGAATCATGACACATGCAAGTTGGTATCCTTTGTGATCAAACAATCAAGTACATCCGGTCGTCAAATTCATATTTGTTACTGTAGACTACGTACTCGGCTTGTTCCTATTGTGTTTGAAGCCAAACGCAAGGGCCAGATGATCTCCGTGATTGACATCTAGCGCAGTCTTATACGAGCTGGCCCATGCCCTCTCCCCTCCTCTTAGATGCCCCGTCACAACCACCAGCGTATGGTTCTGACGATGAGTCTTGCTGGTTTCTAGGGCTCGCACAGTGTTTCCCTGCGAGGTTAGCGAACCTCCATTCGGGAGGAGACCGCATTCGAGTAGCGCAATCAACAAGGCAATGGCTGCTACAATGACAAGCCTCTCGTATCGTCGGGAAGCTTTGCATTGCCCAAAGGTGAGCGTCATGGTCTTGCATTCAGGTGGGAACAATGAAACCGCTGGCGTCGACACTAAAAAACAGATCGCAATCACAATCGCTGGAAGTACTCGTAGTTGGCTGACGAAATAAATGAATGCAGTACTCCGTGACAACCAAACCAGCATCAAAGTTGTAGGACCAAAGACCTGGCTGATGACAGGAAAGCAAACAGTGTCTGGATCGCTTGCTGGGGACCCAAACCAACGAAGAAGGTCATCAAAAACAAATTTGGGAGGATAACCTACCCACAGGACCGCTGCGGCGTGTAACTCGCACCATGTTGTCTCCCATGACTGGTACCGTACGGGCGCATATGACCTGCGTTGGTTGTGACACCCCCAAGAGAAGATTGCAGCAACCCAGGACCACTATCATACTAGCTAGCTAGAGCATGTATGTGTGCTTCGCACCGAACGAGCGCACGGAACGAGCGCCCCCCTCCGTGCTTTACAGCACTTAGTGACTTTGCGTGCCATAGAAAGTTCCTCCCGTAACTACGAGCTCAACATTGTAGTGATACAAGTCACCCTTGTGATTGAGTGGCTGAGTCGAGACTCCAACCATGCAACCTAGCTAGCCTAGCAAGAGTGCAGGCAAGTTGTCGTACAGTGCACAGGCCCGCATTTTACAGCACTCTACCTTCAAAGCATGTCAGCATCGCATCCTGGCCTTTTGTTCCCCTCAAAAAGCTGCCTGAAACCTCTAGCTTCTTCCAAAAGTTGCCGCTTGGCAAGCTTTTAAAAACTGAAAGTCTATTGACGGATTCAGACGAGCGGTCTTTGCAGGCGACGCAGCACTGACCCGAAGGAGATCAGGGTATTCCCAACAAACAAGTCTGCTCACCGGCTACATGCGCCCCAAGGGTGTGCAACTGCTTCATGGAATCTACATGAGTGAACTCCATGGCTACGCCACTGCAACCATAGTGGATGCTGCTCCTTCTAAGGGGTGAATGTTGGCAGCTTACGTGAACACAAGGGAACTTGAAATGATAGAAGTTGGAGGTTGAAGCAAGGTAACTTCCTCATCTCTCTAAAGTTGCCGCTTGGTAAGCTACTAATCTGGCTACGGGCAGGCAGCTCGCCCCTTCTTCATCAAGAGAAACCTGAAACCTGGCTGTTTGTTTGGTTCCTGACCATCATGAATCCCCCTCGGGCGGCGGGAAAACCTCAACTCGCAAGCAGCCTACTACACAGTGTAGTGATGTACTAGTAGCTCCTGGCTGCCACTACCCCACTACCGTACCAGGTAGCTACAAGTACCGGTACCGCAAGCAGAGATCCCAAACCTCGACCAAAAACATCACTAGCCAGTCTATGTTTTCGAGGCAACTCCCGACAACTGTGTCCGAGTGGAACCGGGAAAGCCGTGTGTTGAAAAAGTTGAAAAATGCGCGAAATCGCGCACTCCACGGCCAAAGATGACCATTGGCATTTTCTTTCTCACCTGTGAAGACCAACACAGCACAAACGCATTGGCTCTTCGTCTTCGTCTCTCGTCGTTCCTACATTCCTTGAATCTGTCACCATGCCCACCTTAGCGGAAGAGCGAGTGAAGCAACTGGCCAAGCTCAAGACGAATACAATATGTCCGAACTGTGGCAATCAAAAGAAGTTTGGGTTTGGCACCGTGTGCATTAAATTTTTGACGTTTGTGTGCAATGAATGCAAGTCGAGTCATCAAGCGATTAGTCATCGATGCAAGTCGTTGACCATGTCGAGTTGGAGCAACGACGAAGTCGAGGCTTTAGCCAGAGGAGGAAATCTCATGGCTCGTCGGACATGGCTCAAGAATGCTCCTCCCGAGGGATCCGGTGGTCGACCCAAACCTGGCATGGACATTAACGTGTACAAGCGGTTCATTGTAGAAGCCTACGAGCACAAACGGTACTATGGAGAATTGGATCCCAACGATGGAATGGCACCTTCTGGATCAGCAGCTCCAGCTCCTGCTGTTGCCAAACCCAGGCAGACCCACGTCAGCAAGGCACCCATTGTCACTCCTCGGAGACCAGCATCCACAGCACAGGCAAGAGCACAACAACAACAACCAAAACCACCACCACCAATCCGTCAACCTGTCGTCGCGGCACCACCTGTTGTGGCCGATTTGTTGGATTTTGGAGCTCCTGCTGCAGGCGCTCCCGTCGCGGCTCCTCCTGCTGGCAATGTGGACATGTTTAGTGCCGATTTTGGAGCGGCCTTTTCACAGCCAGCAGCAGCAAGTCCGGCTCCAGCGGCTGGATTTGACGCCTTTGCCCCAACAACAACCACCACCAGCCAACCAGCTGTTCCAAGCAGTAGCAGTGATTTGGCCGATCCATTTGCCTTTGGCGCGTTTGGTGCTAGTGACAATGCCAACAACAATGCCGCCGCCGCAAAGCCACCAGCACCTGCTCCCGCTTCCTCCGATCCATTTAATTTTGGTGCTTTTGGGTCCTCTCTACCCAACAATTCACCCAACCTCAACACCATGTCGTCAGCGCAACCATCTGCAGCAGGCAAGAAACCAATCATGGGAGGTCCCAGTGCGGGTATGAATGCCTCGGCCATTTCCATGATGGGCGGAGGACCTCAAAACACCGGAATGAGGATGCCACCTTCCATGGTGGGTGGCGGCATGGCCAGCGTCAAAAGCAACAACAATAGTAGTACCAATCCAATGATGATGATGGGCAATACCACCGGCATGGGCGGCATGAATATGAACATGAATATGAATATGATGAACCCACAAATGATGGCCATGATGCAAAATCAAATGATGATGGGAGGTGGAATGCCTATGGGCGCCATGAACAACAATAATATGATGATGATGGGCAATCCCAATAATAATATGATGATGAACCCTGGTGGTGGAATGGGAATGAACGCCATGAACATGACCCCAGCGATGATGCAAGACCAACAGCGAAAGTTTCAACAAATGATGAACCAAAACAACAACAGCAATGCTAAATTCTAGGAAGGTTTTAGAACTACTAGCTAGTGGCGTACTTAAAAGGCAACGTTTTGATTCAAAAATGCTCTATGCTAGTCGTCGTAGTTTGCTTGTCAAAAATGGGTTGCTAGTGGTGACTTGCCAGGCTGGCTGCGCTATCTAGCTAAGCTATGGGGTGGACCTTGGGGATCGAGGCTCCGAGACTGGCAATCGATTGTTTGGACCAATCCACCACCCGTGAGGAAAGTCGACTCACTAGAGGGGTGGAGAAGAATAGTATTGGAGCCATGGTGCCGAGTATAAGCAGAGCCTTGGAGTGCAATTGCTGCCGAGGCAACATTGCAGCTGCGAACATACTGTTAGTCATGTTGGGAGCAAGCAGAAGGCTGGGAGCTGGGAGCTAGCTAGGAGTAAGCAATGAACAATGGGGAACTGGCTGGGGCGGTTTTGTGTCAAGAGCTCCAGCCAGTGGCAGACCGAGGCAAGCAAACTTGTACGCTGCGATGCTGGCTGGTCTTTGCACGGCTTAGAGCACAGCAACTTGGAAGGCAAGGAGCCGAAACCAGGTTGGACGGGGCCTTGTTCCTGATCAAGTCCCCAACATTTCTAGGGCCACAACAAGAGCTGCGCCACTGAACATGGAGCACAAGTGAAGCAACTGGCCGCCACTAGCTAGGTACAGTAGTACTAGTACCTTTTTCGTTCTCTTTGTCGCCCACGCGTCAATTCAGCATAAAAAGCAAGAGCAGACCATGGGGGCGACGCTGCCCGTGCTCGTTCCTGTGCAGTTCTTTCGTTCTGCAGCTTCTAGCTACTCGTACATGGTAGCTATCATACATGTACCGGTAGGGTCATTTTGCCTGTCCCTTCTGCAAACTCGAATACCGGTAGATCGAAGGTTGCCATGGCAGTTCGAAGAAGCATGTTACAGGTGGGGAGCCCCTCTTCGCCGAGGTGCTGCCCAGCACCAGCCAGCGCTCTGCAAGCGGTGTAGAAAGTTCAAGCATCTCTTTTCCGCCCGAGCTCAACACCACTACTTACTCGTTCAGCTCTTGCTCTCACCACTGTATGCAGGAAACCGTGTTGAAGCAAACTACTTGAGCACGCGCAGCAATGCATCTCCTGAAAGATGACATCCACCTCGCAGGGAGGTGGAGAAAATTAATGCCCACCGACCCACCTGGAAGCCACCAGGTTCTCTCAATAGTCAATAGTCGTTCTAAAGTCGCGAAAGTCGTTCTAAAGTCGCGCACCGCGACTTTATCGCGACTTTTCACCGCGACTAGAACGACTTTAGAACGACTTTAGGACGACTTTGATTGTAAATAAATAGCATTTTACCGCGACTTTACCGCGACTATATCGCGACTATTTGGTTCCAACTGAAAGTCGCGCACGACTATACCGCGACTTTACCGCGACATTAGCGCGACTATCGCGACTTTTTTGGCGAAGCGGGTAAAACCAGGTGCCTTCCTGGGCTTTAGGCGGAGTGACCACTTTTGCACCACTGCCACAGTTTCACGAACAATGATCCCGTCCACCACTTCTGAACGCTGTTTAACCACTCTCATTAGCGCCAAATTATCCTTTTTACCATTGTCAAAAAAGACAATGGTTGACAGTTGACAAAGCCACAGCCCTCAACGAGCCACTGTCTACTGTCCACCACCATCTTGGTGATGGTTACAGGATTTCTCCACCCCCCTGAGCAGAGCTGCAGATCAATCGGATCCAGAACCTCATCTACAAAGTAGAAAGTAGAGATCGTATGAAAGTAGAGAATTCGAGTGGTATTAGCTGTATCGTACCTTTGGCCGCCGACTGTTCGTTCCCAGGCCTGAAACCTGGAACCTACCGTATGATGAGGGAATAATATTTATGCTGGCTGAGCTGCTGGCTGGTTGGATTGCCCACAACAAAAGTCATCTTTGCCTGCCCTGCAAAAATGCTACAGTACCTGTTAGGCTGAAGCTTGTTCTTTGATGACTCTCTTACGAGAGCTCTCTTAGTTACTAGTATAATCTGTCCGGTGATATCCTCGTAGAACTGGTACATTTTCTACGTGACAGTTATTTTGCCGGATGAGATGTAAGCGTTAAAGTAGGGTGAATCGTATTCGGAATCTTCCTTTTCAACCGTTTATCATGTGACACCCGGAGTTAACGGAAAGTAAGACTCAATTCGCATCTTACTGCTTATTTCATAGTAAATTTTGCACGAATCAACCGTTTCTCAAGACGGTTTCTTTTCTGTGAAGTATTTTTCATGATGGATGTCACAGGATGATGTGTACACAGTAAAATAGTACCAATAAAAATCGCACATCATGAGAAATCACTATAAGATAAGAACAATCGCTGGAAAAAGCAATCTTCAAGACGTGTTGGAAGATTCTTAACGATCAATCGTGCTTGTTTCGTTCCGGCAAACTTCCCAACGGACTTTTAAAGGTTCCGGCAAATTTCAGCGACCATGGGTGATGTCTGCCGAAGCATGTGATTCATTTTCTGGGATTAAACGAACAATTGCCGTATCCTCAGCCACAATCCGGATCTTCCATTTTCTGAGATAATTACTACATATATTGGTTGCACGAGATGATGGAAGATTGTATTTGCCGCTATCGTGATGGTTATTGTCTAACGGATGATTAAGAAAGGAAAAACTGACGATCCCTCCCAAGCACAAATGAGAACAACTCCAACCATCCCAGCTATCGGCATTCCTCATTTCTCATAAATTTCACAATCCAAAAATCGAAAGGGAAACCTATGCCCTTGTTCTCCAAATATTCTTCATTATTGCCCCACCATGGCGCTTTTATCGTCTTCGTTTACCATGACATCATTGCCTTTCGCCATGGCATTTATCCCTGAGGATTGCTGGGTGGATTCTGCATCATAGGAACTGCAGGAACCATGGTACCGTTCGGACCCACGACATACGTTTGTTGTTGTTGCGGCGTCCTTGCAAATTGGTGGCAAGATGGGTTGTTGTTGCATCTGTGGCACAATGATCTGTGGGCCGACTTGTTGGGCTGAATATTGTTGATGAAGATATGTCTGAGCAAATCCCAATCCCATCATGGCCGGATTGAAACCCATCATCGGGTATTGCATCATCATCGGCATCTGTTGGGGACCGCCATCGCCATCTGTTGTTGTGGACCGCATCGCCATCTGTGTTGTGGGACGGTCATTGGCATCTGCTGTGGGACAGCCATTGCCATCTGCTGCTGTGGTTGCGGCTGTTGGACCGTCATCATCTGTCCGCTGGCGAAACTCGCCTGACTTCCAGCCAAACTCGCAACCCCGCCGCCAACTACCGATCCAGTCATTCCACCCCCAACCGCCGATCCAGCAACACTGCCACTCCACCACCACCAAAACTAGCCACGGCTGCCACCGATCCAGTGGCATCTCGCCGAGCCAACTCCGCCAAAAGCTCATCTCGCACATCTTGCTTGGTCCTTTGCTCCCTTCGGTCAACGGGTCGCACCTCTCTCGGTTGGAAACATCTCGAGAATTTCTCTCCCATCGCGACCTTGCCTTCTTCTTCTTCTTTCCTTTGCGGCAGTCTGTTCCTCGCTCTGGCAGCGTGCTTTGTCCGTCATCCTCATCTTGCATCAAGTCATCTCCACGCAAGCCTGATAGCTTTGAACAGACCTCAACTGTCAAAGCGAGCATAAAGGAAGTTGACTCTTCTCGCACTTGTTGTCGGGCCATCTTCAATCGAGTCTTGAGATCGACACGAGCTGCATGGAGTTTTTTGATTCCGTACGCTCGCCAACCATTATTGGAAATGTCTTCCCAATTGGTCAAGCCACCCATCTTCGCTAGTTCCTTGTAACCCATTCAGTTGTGGTAGCCAAGATTCTTCTTTGTGTCTCCGTGCTTCGCGGGACAAAACCAAACATCACGTTTCGCCTTGGTGGTACTCCTTTCGCTGTTTTGCGGTGGCAATCTTGGCAAAGAACTTGACCGCGTTGGATGACACTTTCCCTTGAAAAACGGATGACCTTGACCGACAGAGTTCTCATGCGGATTCTCCATACACTCAATGCAGCGATCATCTTTGTTCAACGCCGATGGATTCACGAGATTTAGTCGGTTGGTCTTTCTTCCGGGAGAACGAATCTTCATACTCATTGCCGCTAGCTCTCCAAGTCTTCGATCATAAACACCTCCATATGTTTCGTTCAAGGCCATCTCCTTGCCTCCACGAAAAGGAAAAAGCGACCAAGCACATAGAGCAAAACGTACAGGAGATGCTGCGATTCGTCCAGGTTGGAGTCTTCCGTCAGAATCGCCTCCCGAATCTTGCATCCGCATCCCAGTCAATCGCTGAGTTTATAATTCTTGACTCCGAACTGGATCCTCTTCCGAATCAGTACCACTTGGTGATCATGAACCGTGAACTGTCCCTTCTCATTGAAATCTTCTTTGTACTTGTATTGGATCCGCGAGCTTGAAGAAGAAGAACAAGACTTGATGTATACGAAGACAGTTGGTGCAAGTGGTTTGCCCTTGTTTGTCCACTCAAGCATAACCATTTCATTCGCACAACACGAGACAATGATTGAGAATTGTGCTTGTCAATGTTCTTTTCTCCACTCAAGATGTTGAAGAAGGCGTAATCCATCTTCTTTCCATCGCATAATTAGCCGGTTCTTGCTTCAAAGATTCGCCAATATGTCACCTCCATTTTCCTTGATGGTTTTGAAGAACCGATTCACACACCGGGTAATTTTTGCAGCATGTTCCTTGGAACTTTCCCTTTTCTTTAGCTTCATCCAACAGCTTGATCATCTTCAGTCATTCCATGGATCATATTTTTCCAGCTTCCAAGGCACCAGCAATGGCAGCGGCGGTGAGTGGAGTTGGCTGCTCCTCTTGTGGAGTTCTTGTGTTGGCTCATCTTCCTCTTGGTTGAGTCTGTTTCCTGATTTCTCAATTTTCCAAGGAGACTCTGCAGGTCGTTGTTATTTGAGGATTCCTTCATTCCATTTCCACCAAAGTCAATGGTACATTCGAGCATGGATTGAAGACGTTTGGATCTGCTGGAGTAGGAGAATGAGGATTGGCAAAGTCAAGAGTGTCGCCGCACGGTTCTTGTGTCAAAGGGTGAGGAGCTGAGGCGAAGCCAAGGAGCGTTGCCGCGGCAAGTTCCCTGAGTCAAAGGAGAGCCACGTTCTTCCGGTTGATCTTCCTCTTCCTCGTCATCGTCACTACTGGGAGGAGATGTCTGTACAGGGAAGACGAACTCTCCAATCATCGGCATCTTGTCAATCTCACGTAGATCCAGTATGAGTCCTACAGGAGTAAATCTTTCGAGTGAATGACTGCTACTGAAATGGAGATGGCTTCTGCTCCTGTGTCGATTGCCAAATGATGGGCTATTGTTAGTTTCTTCAATGGAGCAGTTGGGAGTTACAACAGTCTAATGTTCAGTCTAACAGCTTATCTCTCGGATTATCACTGTACAGATTACGCACAAATGACGGCCCTCTTCATTGCCAGCCTCGGATCTCGTCTGCGAGTCTCGGCGCTTTTCCAGGCCTTCGGCCTTCCTTTCGCGCCTCGCCTCTTGCCTCGTCCTCGTCTTGAGATCTCCGGCCTGCGCGCTACTGTACGCGCCACTCGGCTTCGCCTCGGAATTGCGCGTCCATAGCGCGCGGTCGTCGATCTCCAATTCACCGGACCGTTTTTCTACATAATGTTATAATAGTCTCCCAATACTACTCCAAACTCCACACTCCCATCTCCCATTGAAGCATTGGAGCATTGAAGATTGAAGAGCAAACCACCATCCATTAAAAAGCTTACTCGAGTACTAGTCATTATTTGAATTATGTCTCTATTTGATTCGACTACAGTAAATCCTTCTAAGATTGGCTTCTATTAGACAAATAAATACTCCAGAGTAATGGGCAAATAGATATTAATAATGAGACAAATTTAATAATGACTGAGTCCGAGGTAAAGAACAAAGCTATTTTAAACTATTAACAAGTCTTTTACGACTTCACGACCAGACGACCAGGAAGCACTTGGATGGCAGATGAGAGACCAACATTAAAACAGCTGACCAACCGTGCTCAAGCAGCAACAGCTGTGTAGGAATTGAGCGGTACGGTCGTAAAACCATTTTGTTTGTCGATGATGTTTTGGGTATCTCCATAGGCTCATTAAATCAAAGAAGATCATTAACCTTCAGTGGCCAAGCCAATACCGCCTCTCTACCGTAGCAAGCCAGAAGATACCAACCTCTGCTCATAATATACCATCGCACCATGGGACGCATCACTATTTTTACGGCAACCCACTGCTTGTTCAGTCTGCAAGTCAAGCATGAGCTGACAAAGCGAAATCTTCCTTTCAGTGAGGTTAACTTGACCGAGTATCCCGAGAAGAGATCAGACGTCTTTATGCTCACCAGACGCATGACAACTCCCCAAGTCTTCTTCAACACTCGGTATATTGGAGGGTGTGACGCCACACTGCAGCTGCTGGACGAGTGGGACCATGACACCCGCCATGCAAGTCCTCTTAAAAAGTACAAATCTCAGATTGCACGGTTTCCAGATCCATCCAACCCTCACTTGGCATTGCCCGAATCTCAATCGATGGAAGAGACTTCCAGCTCAGAGTCTTCGTCCTTGGCTGCTCTACCCCTCGATTCTCCATCCGTAACCCTGGAGTTGCCCGATGGAACAGCCAGAACATATACCGTTTCCGATCTCATCGAGGAGCTTTCCGAGGTTCTACCTCTGGGTACGTTGTCTTATCATTTGACCAGTTACAAGAACAGCGTGACTGGTACTGCAGCCGTGGCTGCCTTGATGAAGCACTTCCAAACAGAGACCAGGGAAGAGGCAGAGGACATCGGCAAGCAACTCGGCCAACACAACATTATCCATCATGTTTGCTTCGAGCACAGATTTCAAGACACAAAAGCCTACTTTTATAGGCTCCAGGCGCACCAAACGCCGCACATCCTCAATTCCTTGTATTTGGTCAGCGATGAAGAAATGCATTGGGACAATGCACGAGCAGAGGCTCTCGTGGAACGTCTCGAGGTGCTCGTGGGGCGACTAGAACGAGAATGCTACGCTCTGGAGGATGGAGGCGGGATCCGGTATAGCGAAGGTATCAAACAAAAGAGCCTGTTTCGAGAACTGGAGGAGGGCATCTGTCTTTTTCAAGCAGTTGAATTCGACACCATGAAGCCCAAGGAACTATTGGCGTGGGGCTTGAATGTATACAACATCATGCTCAAGATCGCCCTTTTCAAGCGTGGCATTCCAAAGAAAGAATCTACACAGCAAATTTTTCTTCGCGAAATCCAATTCAATGTGGGGGGCAAACTCTACAGCTTTATCGACTGGTTGAGCGTGATTTCCGCAGGGAAAGTTGGGGGCGACCAGCCCGTCTCCGCTCGTCGTAAATCAGTCGACCCTGCAACAATCAAAAACAACAGGAAAATGTTCCCAAAGAGGACCAAGTCATTTGATGGTGGCAGCAGTCCACTTCGACGCTCCAGTAGGATGAGCACGAGATCACCAGATCTGGCTTCTCCGGCGGACTACCGTGTGTACTTTGCCACACACTTGATCTGGGCCCGTTCATCTGCCATGCCACACTTTACAGCACAGAACTTGGACAAGGAACTGACAATCGCGGCACTGGCATTCTGTGCAGAAGACTCCAATGTCAAAGTAGATACCGCCAAAGGAGAACTGAGTGTATCCAATGTGTTTTCCTGGTACCGAAAAGATTTCTGCACCAGCTCCAGTACCTTTACCTCCGAAATATCGGACAGTCTCACGGCTAGTGCAAGTTCCTGTGACAGGGATCTGACGAGCATATTGTTTAGCCTTTTGGAGAGCCCCAAGAAGTTGCAACTTCAACAGCTGCTGTATTCTGGATCCAAAACAAAGCTGAAGATCAGCTTCCACGCCGATGACTGGACCATCAATGCTCTTGGGAAGGATTACGTGACTTTCCAAGCCTCTTCCATCGATGGCAATTGTTCCAGAATCTAGAAAGCAGCTCAACTCGTCGATCGAAAGTGGCGCGTTGCCCAGTCACATTGACATTCCCTTCTAGCAAAAAGTAATTCTTAGATCTTTATGAGGACAAATACCGCAATGGAGGACCTTCGTAGCTCTCGCATTGGTTTACTTGACCGGATGGATGGTGGCTATTTGAACAAAGAATCGAAGGGTGACTCGACTCAGCCAGTCGGCTCTGAAGGTCGATGGACCTCTCAACTCGGTTGGATGTTTGCGGTGTGGCGTAGAAGCTGCCTGGAGCCCCATGTAGTGAAGGTTGCCGTATTGACGTACTGAGTAGGCCCTAGAGAGCTGCAAGGCCAGATCTAGATTCTAGATAATGCGCTGGCTGTCATGAATATTGTTCTTCACCGATTGCCGTTGCGAGATTGTAACCATGTCAAATCTCAAGTGACATTGACTCATGATGTCGACTTGCACTCGACTCAGGCCAACTCACAACTTCACTCCAACAGGGACGGGTGACGGAAAGTAACGAACTTCACAAAATGATGTTCGCTTGAGTTCAGCTGAATGTCAAATTGTTTCTGCTAATAGGCTCCCAAGTCCAAAGACCACACATCATGCTTACTAGCTAGCTAGACTGGTACCTACGTGCTGTTGGTTGGCCTCTCACCACTGTAAAGGCGGCCTTCACTTTCGACGCTTGCCAGGATTGGCCACCAAGCCACCCAGCCAGTTTCAATCTTGAAGGGCGGTCTCTGCACCCTGTTGGTGGCGTAAATTTTTGTGCAGCACCTCCACGCAAATTGGCTTGGACGCTGGGGAGCTATGGGGTAATTGGTACCGTATGACTTGGAACTTGCAATTTGGAACAGAAAGGATCTCTGGCTTACGGTACCGGTAGGATCACTGGCTTTGACTCCCTGCTCCATGGAACCTGGAATACTGTACTGGCTTCTTAATTGTGTAGAAGACTGTGCTCCCAGGAACAGAAGCAGTGATCCAAGGGGTCAAAGCCAGCATTCATTATTTATTAAATTTTCTGTTCTGCCTTCAAGTTTACCAGACATACCGGTACGAGTACCCGTTCTGCCGTGGATCAGCGATTCAAAGTCTTTTTTACAGTGAGGGGAAGAAGTAAGAAGTAAGTGACGAACGAATCAGAACATCAGAACAGCTCAAACGAAAGCTTCCGAAGTGCAGGAGACCACCAAACCCAAGACTGATTTTCTTTTCCAGCTCTTTTCCTCAGAGCAAACTTGAATATTGGTGCTAAGACACCAAGTAGTTTCAGTTGATGTCGAGTGACAAGCTGGTTAGCCAGCCAGCCACATGTTGTTGCTCGTTGAAGTAATACCAGTACCACTTCATCCAGGACAAGATTGCTTCGTCGACACTAGCTAGCTACCGGTAGTAATGGAGCCGAAGGAACGCGAATGATGGGCTGTCTGCCTCTCCGGCTTTCGTTGCGGCAAAAACCACAATCAGTGAACTCATAATTTGCAATGATCGCAATCGAAAAGAGTCAACCAGCCTGCATAATGAGCATGCATTATACCATGAAACACATTGATCTGGCCTTCACCCCTGGCACCATTGCTCTTCCTCCAAGGCTCCCTCATAGGCAGAGGTCCGTCACAACAGATGAACAGACTGCAGAAGTTGAAGTTTTCTACCCCACAACGATGGTCAAGAAGAACGGCACTTCATCTAGGAACCCTTCATCCGCCTCATCCTCTCCAAGGCAGCCCCTTCGACGTGGGTCCATGGCAGGAAGATCCGATTCAGTGCCTCCTCGCATTCCCGCTCGGCGTGGCTCAACAGCGATGAATTCCTTCGCAGATGACACAGAAGAAGAAAACCCATTCCCTCTTGGTGCCATCCATCTGCCTTCCAGTGCTGCAGTGCCGCCTACTTTAGCTCGAGCCTGCACTCTCCCCTTTTCTGCCCAATACATTCGGCGCGAGGATCTCCAGAGGACCCCAAGCGACGTCGACTTCAAGCGCCTGAGATCATTGGTTCGTCCTCCGATACTTCCAAGCCGACAGGTGTCTGTCGACGCTTCTCCAAAGAAAGCAACAGAGGGCGCGAGATCGAGGTTGCTGCCAACGCTCCCAAAGTTGTAGTGGTGAATTCAACGCAATCGAATGCTCCGTACAAACGAGGGCAAATTGATAGAACAACGGTAAACGGATTTAGAACATAATAATGATATTTGATTGAAAACTACTCCTACCTAGCCAGGCAAAAGCTCAGTCAATGGCGCTGCGGTACCTTTTACTCCTCACAGAACCGACCGAATGAACAAGATACCTCAGTTGAAAAAAGAGCTTGCTTTGACGACGTGAAAATGTACGCATGGGCAAGAGCGTACCGTTCCTTGCTCACGACGATCTAAAATACAAGCGGAGTGAACAGAATCAGCCAGACAGCTCTACGATGATGTAGCTAGTCGAGCTCTAGGGGCAACGCGTCTTGAAAGCTGGAGTCCACTGTCCCCGAGAACTCGTACCGGTACGGTAGCCATGCACCAAATGGTCGAAAAATATAGCAGCGCCTTAGAAGCTGCAATTCCCTTGGGAATCTTAATCTACGGTAGGAAGAAGGACAGCTGAAGGCCATAAGCACTTACTTGCTAAGAGAGACTTGGTTCTATTGACACACTCGCAGTCAATGTGCTTTATATTGGATAATCCCAAGTCTTCTGTCTGACGTGTTATTAAGAACTTCCAAAGTCGCAGACAATGCAAACCTGGCTGGGTGAAACGCTCTTCAACGGAGTGGTGGGGTCGGGAGTAGTTTCCTCATTGGCAATTGGCTTCCACTCTCGGCCATTGTAAACGCAAACAGTCTCTACATGTGCGGGGTGGATAAGGGTATCACTGCGTTTATCATAGAACATGTCGTCCTCTTCGCAGCACTCTCGCCAATTGCAGCCATCGAAGGAGAATTCAGCTTCGTTCCGCAACGCATTCTCACGAATCTCTTTTAGACTGGACCATAACTCCCGTCGAGTGCTTGGAGAGTATTCATGTCGAGAGGGGATACGCTTCACGGTGACATTGGATCGGAATTGGACGCTACACGCTTCGTCTTGTGTCATCGGCGTCATTGTTTCGGGATGCAGAGCCCAAGAGGTGCTCCGGGTTCTCAGGCAGGAGGGAAGCGGCTGGGTATCCATATCTTCATTGCGGAGCCTGGCAACCTCGCTGCTGAGAATCTCAGATCTCTTCAAAATCAAAGGCTTTATTTGCGAAAGGTCAAAACGGAGTTGTTTCCCTCCATTCCGGTCGGCATTGGCAGCAGCTGAGGCCAAGGGGCGTTTGGTGACCATGGGGAAAAGTTTGAGATGGTATTTTAAGCGAAACAAGGAGAATAACTAACACAACTAGACAGCTAACCGTTCAATTGTGAGCGCCTGGTTTTATGCACGCATCTAGTCGGTATGCCAAAAAACGGAGACGTCGTCTACAAGAATGCGGGCTCTTCTTGGCGAGGATGGAAAATTTTCGGGCCTCCAATGCACCCAACGCATCAGCGAATGGATTGGGACAAATTGTGAAGGGATGAGCCTCATCACACTTTTATGACGTCACGCTCTGCGAGAGATCGTGGCAATGACGGGAGTAATAAGCCAACAGGAGCTGCAAAACATCCGGACAGCCTCATGAAGAATGGAAAGTCTGCCTCGACTGGACTCCACGCCACTCAAGCGTCCGCACACTACCTGGTACTGGTACCTGCTGGCAGTTCACTGTGGTACTAGTAGGACTATCTGTAAAGGACTTGGTACACCTCATTGTGCAGTGTCAGAACAATAGTGCTAGCTAGAGTTGGGTAATTTTGTGCTATCAGCTAGTGCACCAACCCAGAGCTGTTGGAACCCAAATACTGAACAGAGCCCCCAAAACTGCCTTTGCGCTCTTCCCTTGTTGGCTGCTGCAGAGCAATGAGTTCCAGCACAAACACAGAAAATTCCATGCACACAGAATAACCCAAAATCCGAAAATGATCTAAGATAAGGTATTGCAATAATTGGATGTTTGCTCTGAGGATACGGTAGGAATGAAACTTCTTGCATCAAGCATTCTGGTTGGTACCAGTAGCTGTCTCAGCATTCCTGTCATCATATTCCTTGACCCTACATTGCACTCCAAATCGATGATGTCGCAACGTTTCAAACGCCTGGGCCAATTCTTCAGGACAGGATCCGATGCGGATGTTCTGGACGCCATGAAGGATCGCGGCTTGCGTGGAAGCATCGAAGCAAAAGACATCGCCACTGTGGAACTCAAAGACGTGTTTGTCTGTCATTTCCGGTCCTTTCACGATGAAATTTGCCGAGCACCCAAGACTCAACAAGTAAACCCAGCTGCAGCAATGATCTATATGCGCGGGAAAAGATCCGTCTGGTGCCGGGTATCGAATGGCGCCCACTGCCACTCGTTGGAACTTGTCCAATGATGGATGGCCACTCGAAAGGTTCCGACTGAGAGTCTCATTCACTTTCCGGATCATCTGGTTGTAAACGGAGTCGTCGTCGGGTCCGTAGTGAAGCGTCGATTTGTGGTTGTCATAGATGATTGTTTTCGGCGACGGGTACAGAGCTTTGGTGGAATTGTCTGTGTTTTTGGATTGTTCCATAAGATCCTCAAACAACCTTTTTTGTTCAGTTACATCGAGCGCTTGTCGGATCAAGTAGCAAGTCCGATCGACGATCGTGGTGCATATCTGGTCGTCCTTTGTGCACCTCGATGCCATCCTACATGAACACAACACAACACAATGACTACTAGTACGAGTTGTACCGGTACCATACCATGACACGACACCACCGTCCTCGATCACTAATAAGCCCGCAAGAGCTGCAAACAGCCTCTCACACAGTCGCAAGATCAATACGGTATTTTAATACCGTACGGTACTGTACAGCGTAACGCACCCGGTAGCCTCGATGAGTAGAGTCTTGATTGATCATTCTAAAAATGAATTCATAAGATAGAACGAACATATGAATGTTTGTTTACTCTGTGCCATTGCTTTGTATAGCTGCATAGCTAGCCTTGCTTCATAGTGCTGCCTGAGTGGGTGGGGAAACCGATTAATGCAAATCAATATTTATGGTCAGCTAGCTAGGGCTTTCGTTCCGCCGCAAACAACCCAATGTTGATTCCATGATCCGTGGGGTCACTAAGGCCCAGATCGTTCAGCAGCCCTTCGGCCCAACCACTCCTCTTAAGGGAGGCTCCTTGTTTGAACTTGTAATCAACGCGGCGACTGAGGAAAACGAGGCATTGATCTCGGCCAGCTCTGCCAAACAATCCTTTGCCCAAGCTCATGTCACCTTCGGGTCCCACCAGCATACCCTTCACAGAGTCAGGAGGAATCATGTACAATGTGATCAGCTCCTGTAGCATATCCCAGTGATCATGCGGGCTTCCTGACGAAAGCATGGAAGCCCCCCGCAAAGCATCCACATCGCCTCGCAAAATAGCAGCGCCCTGCTGGGAGACTTGGTAGTGCTTCAGGAGACGGGCTACCAAGATATCATACAAGCGCATCGAGAGGGCAGTCCAGAAGCCAGCGACTGAATGAGATGTCATCGCACTCTGGACATGCACAAATTGGACCCTCAAACAGTAAACCAAAGACTCGACCGCGGGGCTCAGTGACGAGTCCATATTGGCCCCTTGTGGAACAGCATACGGGCCCTGGCAACGACAAAAAATGCGTGGAAAGATCGGTTAGCCGCTTTTCCAGCAACGCTACACTCACAAAAACTGCCCAAACTTTGATACTTACTGCTGACGAACCGGTGATATTGGCCATTAGACGATTTGCTCCCGTTGCCAGCATGCCTTCGCCGCCAGAAACCAAAATCCAGTGAATATGAGCACTGATGGAATCCAACGCTTTCATGATTGCGGCTTCACCCCGTCGTTCCAGCTCGGAGTAGAATTCAAACCGACAAGCTCGGGCCTTGGACATGGAGTCCTGATCATCACAACGCTCCAAAATCTCCCAAACACGTCCCGTGTCGGCTCGTCCTTCCGCCCACATTTCTCGATCAAAGGCTTTGGCCGCAGAATGTAGGCGTTCCAAACACACCCAAAAGTGCTGCTCTACTCCCAGGTCATGAGCAGGCATGTCTTGGTTGAATGGCAATTGGGGTGGCTGAGCCGGGGGATTGGTTTTGCGAGTATCCCTCAGAACTTCCATAATGGGATATAGGAATCCTTCTCCATAAAAGGAACACATTTGACTGTAGATACTGCAGACAACTCGCGCTGTAGTTTCGCCTCCCTTCTTTTTGCCCGACGAAAACATCAAACGCGCCCTCGCCAAGGACTCTGTGGCATGAACCAAAGGCTGTAGCAGAACGGACTGCTTCAATGGCCCCGACAAGAGCGCATTCAATCCGGACTTCAAGAGTTGCTGTTTGTCCAAAGGTACCACTGGAGCCCGGTATTCCTCCAGAATTCCCTTTTCCGCCAGGGTCGAGTCCCTTCGCCTTGGAGCAGGTGGGATGAGGAGCGTGCATCCAGACTTGTCCAAACTGGAACAGCATTGATGATGCAGCAATCGCAATTCCAGATTGATGTAGCCCTGTCGATGGTATTGCTGAGTGACAATTCTTGTGAGGTCAGGAATCCTTTGAGAGACTCGACTGCATTGCGCGCAATGGCTTGCGACTGACGACTGGTAGAGTCCAATCCCTTGTTCTTGAGATCAGAGTCAACCGACTTCTTGGCGGTCTCTTTGAGGATCATCTTTTGAGCCGAATCCTTGAGCAAGGAAAAGAGCCCAGAAGCTTTTTCGTGAATCACGACAAACGTGTCAAGCTTCTTGGACCCCGCGTCAAAGTCACCTCTCTGATCAATGCTTGCCAAAATGTCGTTAATCCTCGCCTGCAATCCATTGATAGGATCACTAATGACCCGCTGCAAGAGAGCCCTAGCCACGACCAATGGCATGGGTTCATTTCCTTCGAGAGGATCGGCCCTGGTTTGATCGGACCCGAATACGTGCGCAATGAGTTCAAATTCTGCCGAACAGACATCGGACACCGATGAACAGAGTCGAGAATCGATCTTGTAGCACCATACAAATCCCCTTCTTCTTTGCGGTGTCCGTGGTGACTCTTCGTTGGCTTGTCTTTTCAAAAGTTCGGGAATCGCAGTAATCACCATGTCCACGTATCGCTTGTGTGAAAGATATTTACACGTGACATTGTCTCTTTTTTGAGCTTCAAACAGGCATTTGATCAGAGGTTGACTTTTGCAATTGAGCAATGTTGGTTCTGCAGGCTTGCGTCAATGTAACGCAGCCTCAGATCGACGTCAGGTGGGATCAATGTCGACACTAAAAAGCGTGTTTTGTTCTGAGAATCTGTTTGTCGTGGTCAGGATTTTTTCGGCCTGAAGGATTTATCCTCTGCTGAAGAGTGACCGAACTCCTAAGGAAAGTCAAGGGATGTCGTGATTATTGGATCCGTAAGACTGATGCAATGGCGCAGCTACCATCTGGACGTTTCTTCGGCAGGCCAAGCCATTGTGTGGGCGCCAAGGCGGTTAATGGAATTTTTAGCGGCTGCAGGCCGTCCGCATCAGTGTTGGGCCTTGACGCTCCGCGAGCGAGCACGCAAGCATGATCGAGGTATCCCGCCTGAACAGCCTTACTCCAATCATCACAGGTGTGCGATGCTCAACAAGCTCGAACTGCGTGGTGGTTTCGTGGGAAAGTGTGCACGCCCTGCCCACGGTTGCCCGTTGGCCACGCGGCGCGCGAGGACTCGGACTGTGGGAAAAAAGGAAGGGAGGAAAGCAGCGAGCCGGGTCCTCCATATGCCATGTGAACTGACAAACTGTGGCATATGGCCCTGACGCGACCCCGCACTACAGGCTCGCCGCAATTGTGATCAATTGCGGCCCCGGCGCGCCGCTCCAGACTGTTGTTCGGGTTACGGTACAACGCCGGAGATTCATCGGCAGACAGTCGACGTGCGAGGCGGCTGTATGAACGGTGCATCATACTTCTCTCCTGTCGCACCGCATGCATGGTTGTTGGGGTCGGGCTCCTCTTTCGCTGAGATGCTAAATCCAGAATTCCAGCCAACAACTACAGGCGGGCGAATGAGTTTGTCTGCAGTGGTGTTCTTCGGCTCAAGCCTTGCGTCGGTAATTGGTTCGGCGTGCAATATTCCAGTTTAGACAAGTGTCCAATTTGCAATGCCGCCCTACCATTGACTTGAAACTGATCTTGAATTTCCTCGCATTTGGTCAATGCCGTGCGCAAAAACAACTCGTGCGCTTCGAGACGAATCGAATAGGATTCTTCTTGACTGAGGAGTAGCTTGGCGTGGTGGCGCGAAAGGCATTGTTTGTGTGTGAATTTCGACCATTCACTGGAACATGTTACTGGTTCTTGCAACCATGGACTCATGTATCTTCTTCCCGCTGCTGCCGTGGTGGTGTATTGGCACCCTGAGGCTCCTTGTTCGAGGGGAAGATATCGAGATAATGGAGGATCCATGACATCGGCAAGGGATTGTACGCCGGTGAGCTTCTTGTCTTTTTTCTTGTCCTTTTTTTTTTTTTTGCATCTTTTGGATTCTTCAAATGCTTGCTCTGGGTTCTTGCTCTTTTCGCTTTTCCGTGTAATCGTGGGAATGTGTGACTTTTGTAGAACAAACGGCGTTCCAAGCCTTTTACATTTTTGCGTCAGTATGGTCTTGTGAATTCGCATGTGTAGGATGATGTCGCCGGAAGGGGTATCGAAGCGAGAAGCGTGTG
>CAICTM010000277.1:0-81635 GCA_903772945.1 Seminavis robusta
CCATATCCAGCCAGTAAGGGTCCAAAGTACTGTGTCAACAGAACACACAATATCAATCCCTATCCTTAACAAAGAAAATGTCCCTTATGTCTTGGCAAAACTTACACCGTGTTTATCCGGACACACTAGTGAGTCTGCAAGCCAGCCAGAACTGGTACCCATAGAAACTACTGTGTCCAGCTGAACACACAATATTAATCCCCATCCTTAACGAGGAAAGTTCCCCTATGTGACCAAAACAGCTGCACAAACACACACACACACACACACACACACACACACACACACACACAACACACACAACACACACACACCAGCAAGCAACGGTATACCCCATGGATAAACTCCAATGGTAGATTCGTCTAGATTAACTCCTAGTAGTTCACACACTCTCACACAACATCACACTCTCACACACACTCAACGTACACACACCTACACACACACACACACACACACAACACAGCCATTAGAACAGACGCCGAAGGCTGATGCCCTCAACTGTCAAAAAAGAGATTTGATTCTTTGCCAAATCCAACACTGTGTTAAACTGAACACACAGTCTACTGTAGTCTATCGATAGCCAACCAAAACCACACATTGGTACTCGGAGTATGTTTTACCAGTAACAATTAATATTTACCTCATCCTTTATGACGGACGTACAGACTAACTTGCAAACAACATAGTTTGGTACTCGAGTATGTTTTACCTGCTAACAATTATTATTTACCCCATCCTTTATGGCGGACGTACATACTAACTTGCACACACACATAGTTTGGTACTCGGAGTATATTTACCAACTAACAATTATTATTTACCCCATCTTTATGCGCGGACGTACAACTAACTTGCACACACAGCGACGTACAGACTAACTTGCACATACAGCGATAAAAGTGTGAAAGACCCTCAGTCGTTGAGGGCAAAGAACAAGCAGCCGGAGGCTGATGCCCTCAACTGTCAAAAAAGAGATTTGATTGGTCAAATCACTTTACTGTGTTCAACTGGACACCTATGATAGCAAGTCTCCATAGCCAGCCAGTACGGGCACAGTGGTACGGTACCCATGGGTCCAGAGTACTGTGTCCAACAGAACCACAAATATAATCCCTATCCTTAACAAGGAAAATGTCCTTATGTCTTTGGCAAAACCTCCACGTGTTTATCTGGACACATAGCGAGTCTGCATAGCCAGACCAGTACTGGTACCCATGCGTAGAAACTACTGTGCCCAACAGAACACACAAGATAGACTTGCTAGTGTGTCCAGTTGAACACGGTAAAGGATTTGACCAAAGATGTTAAGGATTCGATTGGGGAATCCAATCAAATCTCTTTTTGACAGTTGAGGGCATCAGCCCCCGGCTGCTTGTTCTTATCGAGTGAAGGCCTGGTACGGGTGCAGGGATGAATGATTGGTCAATGAGAAGGCGTCATTTGTTTGGTTGACTGTTGCAACAAACTCTTGGTCAAGCAGGGAAAGGGGGGATATTCACTCTCAAGATAAACTTATTTCCCCCATCCCCATACCGTACCGGTACCAAGAGAAGTTCGCATCCAATGAGAGGTGCGCTTCCAGAAAGAAACGGTGAAACGGTGAAACGGTGCGTTGTCATTATTTTTTCAGCATCTTCCTGATACCGGTACCATCTACTGATCCTACATCCTACATCCAACAAGCTTGCAACCAACATGTCTACCGCTGTCCGACAACGCAATGTGAAGCATGTTGGCAATGGAACAGCTGGCTCATCTCATTTGGATGTTTCCATGGGAAATGCGACCACGAAGAAGTCCGATGCTAGTTCCCACAAACAACAACTGCTCTTGGCCAGTTTGATATCGCGCAAGAATGCCGTCTACTACATTCCTCTGCTGGTCTTTTGCTACATTTTTGGCCCCACGGCCATGCATGCCCCCAAGGCGATCTATGTGTGGGCATCTCATGGATTTGTGACCGAGTTCTTGTTGGGTGCCGGGATTAGAGATATGGTCGGCAGCTTGGTGGTAGATCCGAATCAACTCATGGTGGGAGATGTGAATCCTCCAACGCCCTTGGCCGCTTACAAGGATATTGTGCTGGAGGAATATGAGCAATATCGCAAATCTCATGACATTCCCATCATTGCCAACCTCGACCCAGACGAACAGGTATGTCATGTCTGATAGTTACAAAGAGCACAGTACCACAAAGATGGTGCTTCTCTCGTGTGGCATTATGCAATTTGCTAACAAGTAACCTGTGCTGTTACGTGCCTTTTTTGGGATTATTTCAGGGACCACTCGACACAAAGGGGGTGTGGAAGACTCTCTTCCTCAAGACCATGGGACGCTATACCTGTGCAGCATCTCACTTCCCCAAGACCCTGGAAGCAGTCCGCAATTCTGGCTTTACTGCCTATTCCATCATGTTTTCTAGGTTGGCCCCAGGACAAAAGATTGAACCAGTACGTATACTACAAACGAGTTTGTTCAGCATGTAACACTTGGAAAAGAAAGACTCATCCAAAACTCCAATTTCGCTGTTCTCCAACATGCACAACAATCTACACACTCTCTCGCACAATCAAATATTGTTATTGACAGCACACGGGCTTTTCCAAAATTATTCAAATTTATCATCTGGCCCTCAAGGTCCCAAAAGCGGAAACACCCGACAAACGACCCTATATTACCGTCAAGGGATGTGACGATATTGAAGAAACCATCAATTGCAGAAGCGAAACGTACCACTGGACTGAAGGAAAAGAATTCATCTTTGACGATTCTTTTACTCATTATGCGGAAAATCCTACCAATGAGGAACGACTGGTGCTCTTCTTGCACATTAAGCGAATTGACTTCAAGGGATGGAGAGAAGAATTCGTTGCTTCCGTGTTTTGTTACATTTTTAGTTGGGTGCCGTTTGATGGAGTGCTCCGACTGGTTCGTGGAACCGAAGCGACCTGTGCCGCTACGGCTGCACACTAATCATGTGTATGTGGAGCAAGCGCAAACTTTTGCAAACTAGAACATGTTGCATGGATCGATAGGGAACATTATTGACTCTTTGAAGATTGTTGTTTGCTCATGCGCTGCAAGCGAACAACGTAATTTTAGACAAGCTAACCGACATACAAAATCTAGTAGAAGGCGTGGCGAGATGGATTCACAGTGGGGGCATGTTCTTGGCATTTTGGACTCTTTTCTGGTGAAAGTTGGTTGTTGAACCCTCTAGTGTTTGCGATCCCAGCAATAGACTCGTCTTGCCCGAGTACGATGGCCCCATCCACCGAGCCAACTTTTGCTCGGTTATCCCGTGTAAGGATGCCAACTCGTCGATTCGATTTAGAATGCTGCTTTCAGCTGTCGTATTCCTTCTTGGCACGTTTGGTTTTCGAATGGCTGTAATCATGACATTCTTGGCCGTGTGTTCGCCTCCAATAAACTCAAACACTTGCACTTGGTATCCTGCCGCTTCCAACAACAGGGCACGGAGAGAATCCGTCACCGTTTCGGCGTGACGTTCGCGGTACACATTGTGTCGCAAAATGTCCGCCAATGGATGAGGTTGTTTTTTATTATTATCGGTACGGGCCAGGAGTGCATCGAGTTGTGGTCGCACTTGTTTGTGACAGCAGGGAGCCACCACGATAATATTGGCGCCTCGGGATATACCACACCAGAGAGCGTCATCTGTTGCGGTATCGCAAGCATGCAACGCAATCAAAATGTCAAGCGAGTTGTTGTGGTTGTCATTCTCGCTGGACGCAGCTGTCACCATGCTGGATTCAATCGATCCTTCTTGAAAGACCAGTCCGTCAAAGTCCAAACCCAGCGATCGGGCAATGTCATTGACCTCACGAACCAGTTTGGGTCTCATATCAATGCCAATCGATTTGACGGCTGTTTCCTTGCCAAACTTGGAAACCAGGTAGGAATGTAAGGAAAAAGTCAAATATCCACGCCCGCAACCCATATCCAGTACGGAAACGCAATCCGACTGCTGCTGATTGTTGGCGCCAGAACACTTTTCTACCAGATTCCCGACAATTTCCACAAACTTTTGGCATTGTCGCAATTTGGAAGCCATGGCCCTCTTCGGCTTGCCCTGAGTATCGGTTACGCCCAAAGCTTGAAGAAAGGCGGATTGGCTGTTTAGCGGCACTTGTTTGGATCGATCATGATCTTCCACCACTGCAGTCGATGGAGCATTACTATTGGTATCTGAGGTGGGTGCCTTCAACTTGGCTCGTTTGAGTCGAGGTTTCTTGGCAGTAAAGCCTACGTCCAGCTCCACAGTGTGTTGGGAAGTTGTCAGAATTCCCCGCTGAATCCCCAACATGTGTGCAAGGTCTCTGTCTTCCAACACATTATCACCCCATTCCGAGGCAGGGATATAGTTGTTGTTGTTGCTGTTGCCGCCATTGAGTGGGGTATCTCGAAGATCCAGTATTTCCAGAAAAGCATCATGGATCATCCGATGGTCACTTTTGCTGCCTTGCAATGGCCAATTCTTGGCAATGTCCGTGGCGCTATGATATTTGAAGGTAACTTGCAGGAATTCCCGTCCCTTCAATTGAATCCGTCGGCCATGTATTTGTTTGACACAGCCTCGCAAGGCTTCACCGTCTACTAGCTGCGCTTTGTTGTTCTTTTTCTTGCTGCTGCTGCTGCTGCTCGGTCCACGAAGTACCAGTGATACAAAGGTCCCCTCCTGGATAGAAGTGGTAATCTGGTCGACAAAGGCTTCTTTCAGTTCGTCTCGAAGAAGGAGCTTCTTCTCGTTGACAGAGGAAGATACATCTTTGTCACTCGCAGCCACTGGTAAAAAACTACATGAGCTCCTGCGACATGGTGCAAATCTGTTGCTGATCCGTCCCTGGTGGCTTGGGGCCTTCCTTATTGGAACGAGTAGGAAACCAGCCACAGACGACCTGCCAGTAATGTCATGGTACAGCAGTAGCAGAAAGGCAATGGAGCCCAACCGATGTCGCAACCAAACCTTCCTTCCGCTGCTGGAAGGCGGTCGCACAAACAAGTGTCTTGACATCTTTGTTGACGTGCATTCCAAAAAATGGATCTTGTTGTGGCTGTGGCTGCTTTCTTGGTGGGTGATGGATTGTCTGACGTCAGCTACAGGAACATAAGGTACCTGGTACCCAGGTAATGTACCGGTACGGTATACTCACACAAACCCGGGCGTTCCTGGAATCAAGCCCAGGACGCTGAACCATGCGTGGTGAGGTGTGGGTGTGTGGGACCTGGATTGGGTACCGTATATGCTCGGGTAAGCCCAGGTGCGGGGCATGGAGATGGCAAGGAGCTAGAGTAGTGTTTTCGTTCTGAAGTGGAGCCTAGTAGTAGAGAATGAACAGGAGTACGGTTGGCCCTAGTGTTGGTCCGGGAGCGGGACCAGAACTGTCCTGGTGTTGGTCCAGAATGATCGGGGACCTGGAGATGGATTGTGCTGGACAAACAAAGTTCTGGTTTGAAGCTGCACAGGTGGTAGAGGGATATAACATGGCGCGGCGAATGGTCAGTGTCTACCGGTATATGTTTACGAGCTGCACCGGTACCCGAAGCAAACGACCATGTTTCATTGCGCTTTGGCATGAGTTTCAATGCAACTACTAGCTGGTGACGTGCATTGCTTGGGATGGGTAGCCTTACCGAACCGCATTACTTGCGTGAAGCACTGTTCTCCCAGGTTCATCAGGCTGTCTCTTCGACGGACTTGCCCGCTTCTGCAGAAGTCAGAGGTTCGACCAATTCCATCTTTTCTGGTGGCTCGACATTGAAGTCATCTTTGTCTTTGTTACACACTTGCTGATGAGCCTCATTCTTGTATTTGTCCAGATCGGGGCGAAAGACGGCAACAATTCCAATGGTAAAAGCCGACCAACACCAAATGCTGCAAGCCTCGGACGTATTCCAGAATCTGATATAGATGGAAAGCGACGTAATAGCCTGAATCACTATAAAACCAACAAATTCCTGCCACGGCATGGGAACAGTAGCGCCCCCCATCAAACAGCTGAAACCATACACCGAAACAGCGATATACAAAAGCCAAGGAAAGTTTTCCAAACCGCCACCGTCAATCTTATTGAGGCTCAGGGCACAAATCCATTGTTGGTGGTGGTTGGGGCCAACTCGAGCACACCAAGTACCTGTGTGTACCACAGCCCAAGTGATTCCTATCATCAAAGACATCCACCCCAAAAAGGATGCAGCTCTGAAAAAAATGTTGACTCGACGGGAAAGCAATGGGTTCCCTCCCTGTATGTACCCTCGGATCAATCCCACCCACACTATGGAAAATGCGGAATAGGTTGCGCCAAACGAAAATACAGTAGCCCGCACGGAGCAGGCATCTGGATTCTCTGTTGTCGCCAATGCAAGAGTGCCATCCCACCACAACAGAAATTGAAAAAGCTCTTGCGCTGCAAGAACCAGCAAGCCGAAACCGTACGTCACGTCCTCCCCGCGACGACGCCAACACATGAACATGCCCATTAAAACATCCAAAATGGTAAAAGCCAAGGATACTTCAGTACTCCAACACATGTTTCCCACCGACTGATATGGGACGGTGGACAATCACATGAATGAATGTAAAGGCAAGATGTACCTCAACTTTGAGGATCCTCACCGCAGTATTGCCCCAGCAAAACAGCAGAAGAAGGAAGGATGACAGCTTGACATACTAGTATCCGATGGGTACGGTACCGTATGCGACTACGTTTGGAAGCATGTGCACGTGTGCACGGTGGAAGAGAATATTAATACTCGTACTTCCGCGGACTGGCTCCGGTACTGAAAGGCTTAAGAGGTACACGTGTACTGTGTAGTGAAGAATATGGTACCGGTACTGGTACCAGCCACATGAAGGTCATGAACCGTACCGTACCTGGTACCGGTGCCTGTCCGTTCGTTACGCAACTATGCACACGGACAATCACAGCCGCAAAGCAGCGGGTTGTCAGTACTACAGCTAAAGCTGACGACAAGGCAAGCTTCTGGAGGAATGGATCCCGAAATGGATGTGCCTCGAATGGATAACTTTGTCAAGGATGCATGAACTGCCAAATCTATCAATGCCAACGGGATGGTCCCAGACAGCTTTGGATTGCCATCCAAGCGAAGCTCTTGCAGACTAGTGAGCAGGCCCAGTTCAGATGGAAGCTGCCCTGCCAGCTGTGGGTTGCTACTGGCCTTTAGCAGTATCAAAGAACGACTCAACTTGCCCAGTTCACTGGGGAGCTCCCGAGACAATTGATTGTTGTTGATCACCAGCTCCACCAAATCTGAACACTTGCCAATGGATGTTGGAATGGTGCCTGCGAATTGAGCACCTTCCGACAGAAAGAGCCGTAACTTGGGGAAACGCTCACCAAAATCAGCTGGCAGAGTTCCTCTTAAGTTGGCGTTGTTGCCAATCAAAAGATCAGTGAGGTTTGATAGATTCCAAAACTCCGTGGGGAGTTCACCAGCGAAGTCATTGTCCAAGAAGGAAAGCTGTCGAAGTGAATTGGAGAGGAGTCCCAGCTCACTGGGAACTGTCCCGGTCATGAGGTTGCCAAAGACTCGAAACTCAATCAAATTGGGCATTAAACCAATATTGGAAGGGATGGTACCTCGAATTTTGTTCTTGCCAACACTGATGCTCTCTAGTGATGTGATGAGGCTGATTTCCTGTGGCAGAGTCCCTGCCAGAGAATTAAAGCTGAGAGCAAGGTTCTTGTAGTTTCCATCATCAAAACAAGTCTCTTGTTCCTTGACAGGAGTCTTTGAGAACCAGATGCATTCATGGTATTCGTGTGACAGCCATGGTTGGGTTCCATTGATGTAAATCTGACGGAACAGCCCTGATGTCGGTTCAGGCTGTTGCTGCAATTTACGGCGGAGAAATGTGGAACGCGGCATTGAATCCCATTCTTGTGAATCTGTTGTGCTTATAGCTGTACTTTCTTCATAGAGCCATCTTCCTCCCAAACTGTTGTTAGTAGATGGCTGTGAAATGGTGGTATTGGTACTGTAGTTGCTGGTTCCACTCTGGTTGCCAGGTTCTGATGTCAGAAGGAATCCTGGTGTAGGCATGGGTCGAAAATTTGTGTTGATGACAACAGATCCCCCTCCTTTGTATTTCCAGTGGGTAGGTCCCATTGTGGCATAGTAGAAGATTGCCAGAACAAACCGTTGCAGGAGACGATCTTCGGTGTGATTATTAACTGCAGCATCTTGACGGAGCCACTGGTATGCTTGGTATTGAGGACTGGTGGTGTCATGATTTTGAATGAAGTCCAAGGTGGAGTTGGGCACTCTGTGAAGGATTGGCATGAAGAATACATCATTGTATACATCTGGTTTTGGGAGTATCGTTGTTGAATTCTGATCAGGAATTGTAGTGCTGGTGGCAGCAGAATCTTTGTCAATTGGATCATCCGCGTGCTTATTCTTGGTAGCTGCCAGTCCCACAGTCAAGCCAACTGCTGCTAGGACCACCAAGACCAAACTCAACAAAACCCACCATTTTTGGTTCTGCTTGTCATTTGTATTGTCGACAGCCGTATCCGAATCCTTAGGTGGATCTACAACCTGAACCGCAACTTGACGATTGGCTGGGTTCTCAACCTCTCGGGCATGTACAAGTCCCTGATGGTAGTTCATGGCTTGTACATCGGACATTGATACTGCGGATTCACCAGCCCCCCTGTTCTCTAATGGTTGTGGAGAACACGCGACGGCATCCTCCAGGTTCCTATCCACACTGTTTTCCACGCCCAATATATCCTGTACGTTGACAGAGTCCTGTCTCCATCCAGGTACCTCGGCGTATGCTCCTGGCAACGATGTATCATGAGACTGTGCTGCTGGAGATGGATTGTTTGCGGACGGGAGAGGCTGAATGTCCTGGAGGAATGAAGGCGGTGTTGTTGTCAATGGATCTGCTACTCCTGCAGCCGTTTTCGTGGCGGTATTTTTATTCGATCCTTCGCTGCGAACAGCCACAGCCACAGCGCCAGGACGAGCTACGGTTACATTTGAAATTGAGCCCACTTTCCGATCGTCTTTGCTGTTCGGGTTGCTGATGATTGATTCGAACGACGCAAGATTCTGTTGGGTCTTTTTCGTGGCTTCCACCTTCTCAGGAGCCTCGGCAGAAGAAACATCATGGATTGCACCTTGGTTATCACCGGCAAGAGCAATCAGACTCTCATCTTTCACCTCTTCTTGCTTCTGCCCAGAATCTTGCATCCTGCTACCGGTATAGTGCTTTAGTTGACTTCCTTGCCTTCTGGGGTTCGTAGCGACGACTTCAACAACGGCTTTGTTTGTCCCGTACTAATACTAGTATGACCGATGCTGGTTGGTGTCTGGCTGGGCCACCAGGTGGCGTTGTAGCAGTACTAGCTAGTAGACTATTCTTTGGAAAGTTATTGTGGCTGTGTTGGATTTTTGACGATGGACAGAGCGAGAAGTGCGTCCGTTCGAGGGCACCGGGTCGGAAAAAGTCGTTGTGACCGCTGGAAGTGGTTCCTCTCGGAGGCGACTTTCTAAAATGCGACTTACGTTTAGTTCCAGGAAGTCCGCACATGCCTCCCTGCAACTCACGCGCGACGCTCCCTACCGGTACAACTTTTGTGCGAATCAATCCTTTTATGCATACTTTTGTGCAATTTTTGGGTAATGCGAAGCATGCATGAAGGGGCCCTCATCAAGACCCAAAGGAGCAAGCAGTACTCTACGAGGAACCTGTGCCTACTGCCTACCAGTATGTCCCGATGAAACGAATGATGAATCGAAGACAATACGGTCACCACTGGTAGCTATGACATAGCTGGGCAGTCACAGAGTGGCACCATACCCATCAATTTACCCGGGTGGCTTGCCCATGTCTTGTTGGGAGGTGAGCGCTGGTGTTGCCCGCCCAATACCGGTAGCATGGACTGCACTCAAAGATAGAACAATACCAAGACTTATTTCAAGGATACCGGTACATGTGTACCTGCTACAGATCCAAAAGGGCCACCCTCACAGGTGGCAGCTATCATAGACACACACCATGCTACCTTGCTTCGACAAATGTTTCGAAAGCTTGGCAGGCACCCAGAATACCGCCTTCGACCTTGGACGAATCTGCAATGAGCGTGTCCCCGTCTACGAAACGGATTGTCATGTTCAAAATGGCATTCAGATCATCATTGACCACTGTCGTCTGGGATTCTGCCTTTGCCAATGCTTCGTCGTATTCCCTTCGCTCCCGCTGGACTTTGTCGTCCACGGATTCTTTGAGGGCATCCACCCACGATTCTCCCGCGAGCTCCTTGCCTGTTAGATCCTTCACGATTTCAAGGAACGCTCTCGAGTTGCCACACCTCCAATAAGCTTCCGTCAGGGTTGGTCCAACCTTCGGGTTATCAACGATAAAGCCATCTCGTTCCTTGAAGAAACATCTGGTCTGATGAACGCTCATTTCCGCAAGGGTGTACCTGGTGCCGCCAAGCAAGAACCAGGCATCGAAGTTGTCAGTGAGCACTTACTTGACCGACCCTAACCCCATTCCAATGTGTCACTTACCCGTGATAATAGCATGATGCTTCGTCTGATATTATATGAGGATACTGCAAAGCATCGACCACACAAAAAAGTGAGACATTTTGATTTCAGCAAGTGGCAGGATTCTCCAGCACAAGCCTCTCAAGCGCATTTTGTTGACGTACCGCCAAGATGGGTCGAATGGAATAGCCGCCTTGGATCTTCAGTTCCGTTTCATCGGCTAGTTCTTTGATCTTGTCAGCTGTCACCTCCTCCTCCGGGAGCTCGTAGAGTGCCTTTTCAAAGTAAGACACGGATAGCATTCCCCGCAGTTGAAACACAGCAAACGGGTGGTTGGAACGCACTTCCTCCTCGATCAAATCAAACGGGATGGGCTCGTTCTTGTCATTTCTCGCGTAGACAGCCCTCCAAGCCGCATCTCCCACCAGTGAATCTAAGAACATGCTTTGGTTTTCCGCGTAAGGAACGCTTGTAGGGGCTCTCTCTTGACTGAACAACGGGCTGGGTTGCTTCACATTCTGATTGTATGCATAGATTGTTGTCGCGTCCAAGTGGTATCAAGAAGAAGCAAGTAGCAAAAACAAAGTTGAGCCGCATCACATAGCAAGCTATGCAGCACCAGTATCACATCCCGGTCAATTACGTACGGCGAAGTGCGCTGCATGACCTGCTTCATGGCACAACACGGTGAGAGCTGCCAAGCCACTTCCGACGGCCTTTGGGTCGGCACAAGATGTAAAGTTGGTTGTGGCTGGCTGGAAGCTTCCATCTGGCTTTACCCAAGCAACCGCAGGCCAATGGCAAAACCCATTGTCGTGCTTGTTTTTGCGCTCCAAAAGATCCAAGTTCATCACAGACCCTTCGTAAGAGATGCCCATGGCTGCGTACGATCGCACATAGCGTTCCACGGCCTTGCCAAAGGGGAAATATGTATCCATTCTGGCCTGGGCGGTTCCCTGAGAAAGAGAGACGAGGAATTACCAGGGTGAGATATTCGACTACCTCGACAGGACAGAGGGATGAAGGGAGAACGCACCGATATCATAAACCCAGTGTTCCAGGGTTCCAGAGCTTCCTTTCCAAATCGCCGTTCCAATTCAGTTCGTGCCTTTTCCATGATTGGCCGAGTGCCTTGTTCCAACGTGTCCAATATCTGAAAGAGCTTGTCTTTGCCAAAGCCTTCTGAATTTGTGACTTTGTAGTCATAATAATCCTGAAATCCCAGACTCTTGGCCATCCGATTGCGCAATTTGATAATCTCGACAAAGCCATGGCCCAAGCAAAATGGTCCAATGGAACGCAAAGCATCATAGGCCGATTTACGCACGGCTTCCTCTTGGTGGGTTTTCATGACATTTCGAAGACCCACAGAAGACGTCTCCTGAAAGGTTCCATCCAATAGAGTGTATCCCAACGTCAAGGATCGATTCCTCGCCAGCTCCAGTGAACTTTCCAATTTGGAAGTGTCTTCTCGAAGTTTGCGAGCTTCGGGGGCGGAACTCATATCGTAGCATTTACAAGTTTTGATAATGATATCCAAGGTTTTCATCAGATTGTCCTCTGGGGGCGTATCTTTCTTCTCTGCCATTATTAGATTGTTGCGAAACTCTTGTGCCCTTTGAAGAACGGTAGGATCCGACAAGAGATTCTCCATTTCTGCCTTGGTCGAACTCAACAAGTCACTGGAATAGGTATCTTCGGGCGTGCTGGAGAGGGCCATTTTGTTCCCCCAGAACTGTTTCTCAAAGGCCAGATGCTTGGCCTCATACTCTTTGTTGAAATCATCCACAAAGGCCTGTGCGGCGATCTCTTGAGGATTGGTGGTCATGTTATCATAAATTGATACTACAACACGCTACTCAACAAAACCAGATAGATCTCCAAAAGACTGAAGGTTGTGGTGCTTCCTCTTCCTCTGCTCCCTGGCTTGATGTTAGTAAAGGTGCTGCTCGGAAGGAGCCAGGATCAGACTTCGCTTTCACGAAAGATCTCAAAAGATACCGGTACCCGGTACCGGTACCAGTACCACTACCGTACCAGTACTTTCCAGGAAGATATATACAGCTCTGATGGCTCACAAAAACGGAACCTTCAGACCTTCTGAACCTTGCTTCTCCACCTCACCTCAAATTGGCAATGTTCCTGCAGCTTCCAGAAAGACTATTTCTAAATCCGGACTGCCCTTTTGATCCTTAATAGCTTTTCTTATTCAATTAGTGCTCACTTCTCTTTTCTTACAATAAGGAACATGTATGTAATTTTCAATTAGTAGCAAGACAAGTTAGTGGCTTTTACCTTCACCTTGTCAATTTCCTTTTTCGATCTTCAAGACAAAGAATGTACTATTAATAGTATGCATGGCTGACGGCATTATGAATGACGTTTTGGACGTTTTAAGTGTTAGGTTCCGATCGATTGTCCAGGGGAAACAATCTTTATGAAAATTTTAATTTTGACCACCGAACGGTACTCTACGTGATACTGCCGTAGCCAATATCACCACCTCACTGACACTACCAGGTAGCGGCTGCCTAGTTTACGGTGCATGTGGTACAGGTGGAGAAACGAAAGTACTATATTTTATATACTCTAAGTACACAAGAACCGTACCGGCACCAGCTGGGGTCCACTCGCCACATGCCACAAGCCGCCACAAAGATCCTCGTGCATCTCCCACTCATTTTTTTTTGTTGCAGTTTGCAGCTCACACACGCGGTTGGTTTCGGCAACTTATTACTTGGCAAGATCCTTCTTGCTTGATTGAGTGAAGTTCCACTGATTGCTCTCATTGTTGCTCTCATTTATTTCTCAAAACATAATGCAGTTGGTAGCCATGAACGCCCCCACCGCAACGGAGTTTGCGCCGCGATCGCCGTCGGCACCCTTGGAAATGTCTCCCGAGCTGTCTCAAAAGCTGGAGCAACGGGGACATAGCTTGAAGAGCAGCTCTAATACCAGTGATGCAAAGAGTCTGTTTGCGACCGTCGTGGCGGTCTCTTCCAAGTTGGAGGAGGAAGACGAGAACACACCCAAGCCACGAGAATCCACAACAGCGTCCTTGTTGAATGCCGTCATGATCGCTCCTGTCACCAATCAAGTCATTTCAGCTCCTACCACAATGGACCTCCACCTGATGAATAATCAAGCCAAGAAGAACGAGCCAGGGATTGGTGACATTAAGAATCTCTTGGGAGGCTTGGACATTTCCTGTTCGCGCGCTTCCGCAACAGCAGGAGGATCAGGTGTAGGTGAAGCAATCCCCAAACCAACCTCTCTGGCAAGACAAGTCAGTGCTCCCTCAGCTCCAAGCAGTCGTCTCCCCGTCTTGGCATTTGCTGGTGCAACCCAAAGTCAAGACGACGCATTCCTTGCGTTGTTCACCAAAACTAACAAAGTGGAAAAACCAGGCACAAAACAAAAGACGTCTCGCACGTCGTCTCGTGGCAGTAATAATACCAGCCCACCCAAACGGCAGAGCAAGTCAACGATCCGCAAGTCCAAGTCCGTCGGATCCTCTGCCGATTCGCCACCAAGAGCCAGAATCAGTACTGGATCCAAAGAATACTCGGCAGCACTGCGCAAGTACAAGAAACATCAAGACAACCAAGAAGAAGAGGAGGATCAACCCAAAGGACGCGCCAGTACCGGCGGAATTTTGCGAAACCACGGTGACACGGACGGCTTTGGAAAGCACGTTACGTTTGAGGATGTCTCGTTCGACTCGGTCACCTCACATCCAAGAATGCTTCCCAGGGGATATGATGGACGATACCAGTGAAGACGACGACGAAGAAGAAGCTAGCACGAGCCAATCTGTTGGGGACACCGAAGAGAGCATTGTTGACAAACACGAAAAACAAAAAGCCGTTATCCAGTCTCTCCGACAGACATTGAGTACAGGAAACTATGTTGTGCCCTCCTCCACGATCAAGAAACCTAGAATGCGAAAGACAAAAAGCCTGGGAGATCAACAAGAACCAGAACAAGCTCCGAGCCACAGAAAGTTGTCTCCCAAACCAAGAAAATCTGCCAGAGAGGCTGGAAGGCCGAGCAGTGGTCGAAAGGGACGGAAATCGGCTACAAGTCCCAAGCGGGGCAGTAATAAGGGCGGCAGTCCCACCAAGCGAGAAAGCACTGATGGAAGCCCCAAGCGGGCCAGTTCAGATGAATCACCCAAGAAGCCAGAGAGAGCTTTAGACGAAGCTCCCAAGAAGAGAGAAAGTGCAGGAGCCCGAACAAGTGCGGCCAAGCGAGAAGGTAGGCGCATGCGTCGTTCCGAAAGTTTCACCGCGAGGACTTCTTCGTCGGCTACCGAACAGACGAAGCAACGACGTCGTCGAGCTGGGAGCGTCGAAGACCGTCGACGCAAGGGTCCAGACACCCTCGGCATTTCCTCGAGCAGGAATAGTAGCAAAGTGGTACATCCTCCTCGATTGTCACGTGCCACATCGGAACCAGTGACACCCTTGACGGATCCTCGCAACCCAGCATCGATTGCACTAGATGGTTCCAATGGAGACGATGATGAAGACGACGACGACAACCATAGGACGATGGATCATTCGGCCAATACAAGCATTACGGAGCGTCGTCGGCGACGAAAAGAAAAGCAAAATACCAAAATGGACGGCAGCAGCAGAACCCATACACGCCGTACTAGGGGTGAACGATCAGCCAACAACAGAAGCAGTGGCACTTCTAGTCCACCGACAAAAGCGAGATCTCCCAAGCGTGGTCCGTCCAACCAGGCTAGCAGCGTCGGCAAGTCTCCTCGAAACGGCAGTCGTAAGAGGGACCCCCATGCTGTCCTTCAGAATCAATTGCAGCAGGCTGCACATCACATGCCGGCGCTGGGTCCGTATGCGAACGCTGCCGATGAAATCGACGAAGAAGAACTGTATGAAAAACCCAAAGAACACAAGTCTGAGACCAGACGCAAGTCCGCGCACCCCAAGGTGCAACAACCACAACCAGAGGAGCAGAAGGACGGCTGGACCACCTACGTGTTCAGTACAGCCATGGATACAGCTAGGGCAACGGCAGCAGGGCTGGGAGATGTAGCGACAACCACCGTGAACGTTGCAGCGACAGCCACTGCGGAACTTGGAGAGGTTGCAGCTGAAACAACAGGTGTGTTCCGCACCACTTCGGGCACCAATCTGATGGGCATGTTGCGCGGCGGAGGCGGAGAGTATGACGCCCAACCTGACTCACCGACAAAGTCAAGGCGGCGAGACAGAAACAAGAACGCAAAGGTCCCCCGTACCCGATCGGGTGGTAATCTTATGGGTCTAATCCGCGGAGGAGCAAGCGGTGGCGAGGAGACATCCGTCTCGTCAAGTGTCAAGATGGACGATGATAGTAGAAGAAGAAAGTTCTTTTGATCATGCAAAGCGCGAGGGGAACTGAAGGATGGATACAAAGCACCAAACCCCTCAACACGAGACGCACAAAGCTACATAGCTTCATGTAACCAATAAATGATCTTTTTGAAACAAAGAAGTTCAATTCAAACAGAATGACGGTAATGAAGTTCAATGCAAACAGAATGATGGTGCTTCAAGAGCGGATAGAGCATTGTTGTCTTCTGGGTCACATTGAAAACTACCTCCAATTGATTAGTGCACGATGTTGTGGAGAATGGTCGCTATAGAGGTGCTCACTCCAGGATACGAAACTGTAGGCCTTGATTACTAGAAGCTAACTCTCCAAGAGTAACACCTGAGCCAAAGAGGGGCTACCGCCTCAGCCTAGCGGTATAACTGGACCATCTCCAGGCCCCTTCCCACCCCGCTCCTGGCCATGCGCCGGGATCACCCTTCGAGCTCACAACGGGACCTAGCTAGTACCGTATTCATGCCCGGCCCCAATCCTGACCAACACAAAGAGCTGGTACCTGGCTGCTACACTGAGACAAAGCCCAAACCAACACTAAGGCCAGCACCCTGCCCCCTCCGCACCAAGCCACAAGATCTGGCTGGCCAGAACTCATCAGTCTACCGGCATCTGGGAGCAGTCTCGAGTCTCGAGGTAGCGGTAGAGATGAACCTCACGGGTACAATGTACAAAAGTAAAGAAAAGCGTGATGGATTTTTGGGGGGCACGGGCACTAAGTTTTTACACAAGTTACATAAACAATGGTGTTTTAGACTTATGTATGAGTAAGGGTGACTTAAAACTGTATTTTTGGGGAAAACTCCAAAATTTATTCTTAGAGTGTGCGCACACACGAGTGACAGGAATGGAGAAGAGCCAAGCAGCTGTCGATCTTCAATGTCCGCGAACTGAGGTAAAGGACATTATAATAGTTTCACCGGTTTGAATTTGTGAAAATTCACGATAGAAGAACCACACAGTCGATATCATTAGTGTAGTTTCAAGTTTTCCGTGAAATTTATTCAATTTCACACTTCTCATACTCATTTCATAAATACTAACTGTCAAAATCAAGAGGAGTGGCCTTTTATGCTCTCTATGACCTGTTTAATAAAAAACGTTTGACGCGTCGAGGAAAACTTCGAGGAAAAGTCTGCTTTGCATTTTGTTGAACAATTCTGACTCCCGACTCCCGCTCGCTCCTCGCTGCTCATCACCTTTGTCACGGTTCCCACAAACTTGTATGCAGACAACCATCATCACAACATCGTTTTGGCATGGCTGCTAGCAAGCTAGTACGGCGCACTTCTAAAGAACTCAATCGTACCGGTATCGAGCTCCTCATCACAAGACCAAACAAAATAGAGGCTCAAATCTTAAAAAGAAAGAACAGTAGCTATGAAGGCACGGAGAGGCAGTCTCCTGTCTCGAGCCGCATCTCTTTCTGCACTCGTAGCAACTTCACCCAAACCGGCCAAAGGCGATGCGGCATCTGCAGTGGCTGGTGAATCCCCCCATGTTCGTCCTAGTATAACTGGAGGATCTTTTATCAAGGCAGTGTTTGCGAAGAAAGAGAAACACAAGAAGAAGCAAGTGCATCAGCGACAACAACAGCAAGACGACAATGGAACCGATGTCGAAGGATCCCCCACTCCCGCGGAAGAAGCGTCTCTGCAAAATCTCTCTAGCATGTTGGACGAGGTTGGAATCGGCGAGCCTCCGTTGACGGGGGAAGAGGAGCAAGAGGAACAAGGCAAAGAGAAAACGAGTGAAAAATTCCCACGAAAAGCCCGAAGCACAGGAACCTATGAAGCCCCCAAAAAGAAAAAGAGTATCTTTCAAAAGCTCTCCAGCTCTGCAAGAGACATGGCGTTCAGTGTCGATACAGAAAGCCATCAAGGAACCGAAGCATCCACGGAAGGAGCTTCTAGTAGTCATTACCAAAACAATCACAAAAAGAGAGAGGGACGCAAATTTGGTAATAGGAGAAAGCATCATGAAGATGACAAAGAAGTGCCTGGTATGGACAACAGTGATTCCATGCTAAACGTCCACGCACAGAGAAAAAGGAGGCAATCAAGGCTGATACGAAGGACCAATAGTCTGTCTTCGTTGATTGGTGGAGGAGGTTTCGGAGATTTATTGCTACTGGAAGACGACGAGGATGAAGATTTTAGAATTGAGAACAATCCACCCAAAAAGCGAGAAGAAAGCAATTTGGGCAAAGGAATGGACAAAGGAATGGAAGGCAGTAATAGGAACCACCGCAAAGGAAGAAAAGCCACCGGCAAGTCGCCAATTCGCAGAACTCAGAGTGTTCCTGATAGCGTCCCAGGAATGGACGGAGATTCAAAGGATGATCACAGAGACAGTCCCAAAGCAGACCCAAAGTTTGAAAAGCCCTTGGGAAATGGTCCTCGGAAGACGAGCCTTGCACAAAGGCTTTCAGCTTCCTCCAGTCATGCGATGGATTACGCAGAGGAAACGAACGGCGCCACCAAGGAGGGCAAAAAAATTGTTCGCAGAACCAACAGTATGCCTGACACAAACAGGAGAGAGCTCAATCTAGATGATGTGGACAAGAGCAACAGCAGGCAGCGCCGTCATAAACGAGAAGGACGGAAATTGGGTGCGGCATCGTACCACTCGCATGGAATGAACGACAGCAGCAGAAACTCGCGTAAACGCAGCGAAAGAGATGGAAATCTGAGCATAGTGTCAGATTCCAGAAGCAGTCTTGGTGGTCGAAAGGACGCGAATAGGAGCGGCACGAAACGACGGGAAGCGCGACGATCACACGCATCTCTCAGTCACGGATTGGACCACAGCAGTAGCAGCAATCTTCGACACGGCAAAAAGAGGTTAGGCCATCGTGTCGGCAGGACCCAAAGTGCAGCCGATCCTAGTAGCGTTGGTGTTGAGGCCGATGTCATGGATACAAGTGGCAATAGTGAACATCAAGATGAGCAAATATCAGCCTCATCTCGAAATCATGGAATGGACCACAGCAACAGCAATCTTTTGCATGCTAAAAAAGGGTCAGGAACCCGAAGGACACAAAGTGCTTCCGATCCTAGTACCGGTACTGCTGATGCCGATGCTAACGCCGATGTCATGGATACGAGTGGCAGCAACCACGGTGAACAGCAACTACGAAGTACGCGTCGTTCCCGTGGTTCCATTGGCCACAACAGTTCGGGCCGTCATCACCTTGATTCCACCGACGTCACCAGCTCGGGGCGTCACCATGCTTCCACTGCTACCAGGAATTCGAGGCACGATAATGGTGGCAAGCCGCACAAAACACGAAGCAGTCATGGTAGTTCCCATACTGACCTTGGTGGAGCAGCGGGCAGCAAGAGCAATCATGGCTCCAAGCGTGAAGGCCGAAGACGTCATCATGGATCGCAGACCACTACAAGCCCGAGACAAACCAACCGTAGGGTTCGTCGTACTGCAAGCTTGGAAACTCGCAGAAAGGCTTCCCTTTCACCCCGCCCTTCGCGTTCCACGGGTCTTGGTCAGTCTGCTCATGAATTCGGCAACTTTTGGAATGACGATGATGCAGCAGAACCTGAATCGGAGGCTCTCCGACACCAACGAAGGCCTTTTCGCAAGCATCCGCATGGTCACCACGATGGCGGAAGTGCCCTGTCAGAGTCACTTGGCGATCAGCATACTTCCTCGCAGCATGATAAGAATCTCCTTGGACGTGGGTCGAATCAGAATCGCAGAGACTGGAAGAAGCACCGTCCTGCCCGACAACATGGCGTCGAGGCAGATTCGCTGGACTCATCGGGATCCAGCAAAGATGAGAACAAAATGGAAAGGAGCATGAGGCTGGTAGGCGGGGAATTCGTGGATATTAAGCAGAATTCGAAAGTCGTAAACGGAGAAAGTACGAAGAAGTTGGATGGAGAGAGGAGTGTGCGAGTTGACGAGTTGAAGCGTTGGTACCACCATACGCACGGACCGCCTCGGCCTTCTGTAATGGTGCAGAGTAGCGGCGCTGCTGCCCCATTACGGAAAGAGCTCAAGCAGCACGTAAACCAACACCCAAAGGAGGAGAAATTAGAGGAGGACGAGGCCTCATGGGGTTTTTGGCAGCACGACGGTCCCAAGAGCTGATTTTGGCGTATTGGATACGCCAAAGCGACGTTCGCCGAACAGTCGAAGTGTTGCCGAGCCGAATGCCCTGATGAGCTTTTTAATTTTCTGCTAAACGATTCATCATTCTTCATTTTTAGTCTATTACAGCCATGGCGATAACGAGCAGAAATTTGAATAATGCAACCCGAGATCGTCTTCGCGATCATCAACTCTAGCCAGAGACAGTTATTAGACAGAACCCCGGCCTGGGCTCCGATCGACTCGACTCGGAACAAGTTAACAGCTAGCTAGTCTTCGCTCTCGGGTCACTAGAATGCTGGCCAGCGGAATCCACCTCGTCATTTCGAAGAGTCGCACTAGCTAGTCAGTTGTCTACCACTGTTCCTCTTTATTTTATCAGTGTGCAAAAGACTTCCTAATAAGCATCCAAAACAATAAATGTAAATGTACGTTGCATGATAGCCAATCCAACAAGCAGGGATAGATATCAACCCGTCACCTGTCTTTCCAAAATTCTAACGAGCCGGCCATTTAGGACATGGCGACCCCGTACCCGCCTCGATATCTAGATCCACCATGATAACCCCGATGATTGCTGCGGTCTTTTGCCGTATGATTGGATTCCACAAATATTTCTTCGGGGGTGAATCCCTTGACACTGTGGATCGACGACATATTGCTCATCAAGGAGTGATCGGACAAATTGCCCAATCCCATGGCTATACCCTCGTCAAATGTGGTGGACGACTTGGCGGTGTACGGCTGAGTACGGAAATGCGAATTGCTGCTGGCTTCCATGTCAGCCGTGCTGGTAAAGACATCGTCCATTTCAATGTCCATGGCAACACCATCTTCGTGTTCTTGTACCGCTGCTGCAATAGGTCTTGGTTCAAAGGGATTGCTTGCATCGCCCGCTGGAGCAATTTTGGCCATGAGACCATTAAAGGTTGAGTTGCTTCGTGTGCTGTGACCACTAATAGTCATGATGGAGTGGTTGCTAAGGTTCTTGATGCTGTGACCGCTCATGTTGAAATTGAACTCCCGTTCCTTTCGAGGACGAGAGCCTCGTTCACTAAACTTGCTATGGTTGCTCCAGAGTAGAGACGAACAAGAAGCCACTGACGCTGAGGGGATGGCATCGTCGCCACCACTGCCACGACTGCTCTTCTTGCTGGCGGGCGGCGGCATCATCTTCACTACTTGCGGTTGTGCAACGGCCTGAACGGCTTCTGGTTTCCACCAGGTGAAATTCCCGGCCGTCAAGTCGCTTTGTTGCGCTTCGAGCATGGCGCGCATTTTATCCATGGCGGCTTGGCTGTCTTTCGGTGGTTTCTTCTTGGCGTCCTTCTTTTCCCCATCGTCCAACGCCATGGGCATGGTGGGTTTCTTCTTGTCACTGCAGCTCAGTGGTTGATGTGACTTTGGTGCTTCTGGCTCGTCCTTCATCGGCGAGTCTTGCATGGGTTCTTGAGGAATCGGAGACAACGCCTTGCCACGAGCGGCCACCTTGGACTTGATGTTGCTGCTAGTAGTAGATTTGCGCTTGGGACTACTCGATGGACTATTGTCTTTCCCATCCGATTGTTCCTTCTTGCCCTTGCCTTTCTTCTTGCCCTTGACTTTTTCGCCGCCTTCTTTCTTTTCTTCCTCTCTCTTGTATTTCTTGTGTGCACGACTGCTCTTGTAATTGTCCTTGAGAGCATCGCGAAAGGCTTGTGCCGTCGTGATTCGTTGCGCATTCTCCTCCACACGATACCAGCGCTGCGTCGTCAAATTCTGCTTGACAAACGCATGATGCGACCTGAGTCTAACTTCCGTCAAGACGCGCTGGATGATACTGGATTTGTGTGCCTTGGTGGTGGCGGCACTGTACTCGGTCAACTCCTTCTTGACGAGTTCTCGGAAACGAACATTCCCGGCATGTTGGGCCACCTTCCTGCCTCTCCCTACAATGACCGTGTTGGGACAAGGCAAAAAGTCAATGGACAACATATTTTCGTGCTTACTGTCCGCATCCAACAATTCGTTCGCCGCAGCGGCCTCCAAACGGTCTTCTTCCGTCTCCATCATGGGAGGATAGTACTGCTGCTGATGCTGTTGTTGATGATGATGATGACCGCCATATTGATGGTGCTGATTGTACTGATGCTGGTGCTGATGATGCTGCTGCTGCTGATGGTGGTGATACTGATCCGGTGGTGGATGACCATACGACTGCTGATGATACGGAGAGCTATGATGCTGTGGATAGCCGTTGCCTTGCATCATCGGGTGACGCTGTTGCTGCTGCTGATGGTGGTACGGGGCATGTTGTTGAAAGTAAGCCATGGTGGCGACACACTCTGCTAGTTAACAATAGGTAGTGGTAGGCTGAGGCGAGGATCCACAAACGTCGATGATTCTCTTGGCTTGGGTCTCTGAGCACGACACAATGGGAAAGGAGGCGTTCCGATGATGGAATTGACTTGGCTTCAATATACTGAGTATGTCGTAAGTTCCTCAAGAGCTGTAGGAAGGCTTCAGGGTATGTCGGCCTAATGACTTGGCAAAGACTCCAATCGCAACAGGTACTCGTGATCTGCTGTTCTTTGCAATATGGCAACAACAGCAACGATGATTCGATTCTCTCTGCTATGGAAGGAGGCTTTTGCTGCTGCGGTTTTAACGATTAGATTGCCACCATGAACCAATTTTTCGGCCCCTCGCAAGAGGTCTGAGACAAAGCAAGCCAGCCTGCAAAGCCCGGCAGCAACACGGGAATGCCAGCCATTTACGTGGCAAAGAATGAAAACTTGTGTTTGGTGTTTGGTGGTCACTTCCAAGACCAACGGGCATTTCCTTTAAGCAAAAATGGGTGAAAAGAAGCTCTGAAGAAGACGTTGAGTGCGTCACCCTTATCATGGCTTCAGTTCAAGGCATAAATTGGGCAGTTGTGTTTCGGACGTGGTCCCGAATACATGTATGCCCCTCAATCGTGGGTTTCTTGTGACTGAGATCGACCTTTGGCACCACGCTTTGTAGTACTAGTAAATGAAATGAAAATCTTTGGTGATGCGGGCAGCCAACTGCAAATTCGTTGGGCCCGACCGCCCTTCCTTTCTCATTCTCACAAGCAGGCTGTCAAATACATGTAGCTACGGTAGCCAACCTTGTTTGTTCCTTCGTTCAGCAACACATCTGCATGCTACAGTAGTTGAAGGGAACGGTGGCTTGGGACGGAGAGTATCTCATCTCTTTTGTGGTCTGGATCTTTTTTACACACTTCAAAAATTGTTGGCCTTTGGCTGCCCCCCTTCGACGTTTTTCCAGCACCATTACATGTATTGAACCAATGAAACACACTATTATTTTTGTAGTAATCTCACATAGCTAGCTAGCTGCAAGGATCCGTCTATCCTGACGTGCTTGTCGCAATGTTCTCTTCTCTCGTGCCAAGCTAGTTTTGATTTCCGTTGAAGCAAAGTCTTGACTTCTTTGTTTCTTTCGCTTTTTTGTCCATTTTGGGCTTTGAGTCCACATAAAAAAGCAGGGGCCAAATTGTAGCGTAGCGTATTGGCCCAAAAGGATGGCAAATATGGACACCCCTCTGTTGAAATCCTTCTTTGTGTTTCTTTCTTCTCGCCTTGTTTTTTTTAGAAAGCTACTCCAAAGCCCACCAGGAAAACCATGGCTTTTCAACCGATTGCATGTTGAGATCGTCATTGGCAATGCTGCTTGTCATGCAAATTTTGTCGTTGTATTCCGTCATCAGCAATAATCCTCTAGCATTCACAATGAAAGACAGAGTGACCAGCAAGTGCATCCATTCATGATATCCCCAATACTTTGTTTGCCCTCCAATTTGACTGACATATAGCGACAACCCCACGCCGTACAAAACGATGCAAACTGCGGAATGGATCACAAATGTATAATTGTCGTCTGGTAATGCTGGATGCTGGATATACCAGCCCGTCGTGGAGAAGAACGCCACGGCGCAGCCCACAAAGATGATGGGTCCCATTCCACAAGCGACACCCAAAGTAGATAAACTCAGAGGAATGGCCACTGTCCCGATTGCCATGGCCAGTGGAGGCTTGCAGGAAATATTCTCCAAGAGCTGTGGTCCCCCGAAAAAAGATCCCGCACAAATGGCCAGAATGCCCGATTTGTCCAGTCGCGTAAGGACTTCCAGCAACACGGTAGATTTCCATGGTACTAAGTGTACCAAACTAGACATGGATAATGTAAAACAAATTGCCAACAGTCCTGGAATGGCAGGCAGTGGAAGAATCGACCAATAATTGCACAGTAAAGGAATTGCCACGCAGGTGGAGATTCCGTGCAGCCAACCTCGTAGCAAAGGACGCGGGGTGCCATCGGCGTATTCCTTGTGGAACGGCATTGTCAAGCTGGCTAGCAAGTGTTGCTGCCTGCTGAGTACTGTATATTAGTGACAGAATGAGCAATGCTGGGTGGGTCCTCGGCGCTGGTTGTTTGTTGTCATTGTGATGATGTCGGCCGTTGGGAGATCTCGGCCTTGCCGGGTTGGCATCTAAGCCAGCGCGAGCTGCATACCGAGATCTGGAAGGCAACCGGCTGGCGACAGTTAGTCGCGTTTTCATAGCAAAAGTCGTTGTAAAGTCGCTAAGGCACATTAAAGTCGCTATTAAAGTCGCGATAAAGTCGCGGTAAAGTCGTGCGCGACTTTAAAAGTCGCCGTAAAAGTCGCGGTAAAGTCGTGGTCAAATGTAACGATTTTGTTAGTAAAGTCGCGGCAAAGTCGCGGAAGTCGCGAAAAACGCGGTAATAGTCGCGGTAAAGTCGTGGTAAAGTCGTTCGCGACTTTTAAAGTCGCGAAAAAGAGCGACTTTTCGCGTTTTTCGCGACTTTCAAGAAAACACGACTTTATGACGTCACCGGGTGCCTTCCGGTGCGGGACGGCCATTACCGCACGTACGATACCGCCACCACACAGCAATGCTGAACTCTTCACTTTGTTGGCATTCTGCCTATACTAGCTATCGTAGCGTACCGTACCTATGGTTAAGTGGTGTCATCCAAAAAAAAATGTTGTTCTTTCTTTGCCGGGATGGCTTCCTTTGACTGTCAGGACCACACTACAGTAGCTCGATTTGAAGGTTCACCAACTAGAAATGCCGATTACAGCATCGCCAAGTGGCCACTTTGAGTTGAGTTGTCTATCATGTTAATGTACTTTTTGGGCAAAAAGTGAGGCTCGCCTCGCGTCCGAGACATTTCTTGGCGAATCCGAGACATTTTTTCCCAATTGGGATTGAAAAAGGCAAGCCGTTTCTTTAAGTCACAGTCAGTCACAGAAGAAATAAAAAATCCACGATAACAACACAATAAATCCCCGTCAATCGCTCAAGCCCTCTTTGACCACTGTAAAGAGATGCTTTCCATCACAAGCAGTCCACCATCGAACCAGTAAGACACTAACCAACTGGTGAGCGAGTTGAGAGTTGAGTCGAGTCGCTCGCGGGTGCAAGATGCCGTCGTGAAACCCAGGATCCCTCCTCACAAATTCCTCGAAGATCCGATGATCGGGGAGGGAAAATCGCGACCACAGATCTTCATTCCGTCGTGAAAGATCTTCCCACAAACCACCACAAACTCAATATAAAGACAACCAACCACACTCAACAAACACACAGCCACCATCCCCTCCTGTTGCATGCCTTGCAACATTCACTACTACACCTCATCAGCAAGCTAGGAATCCAAAAATGGCAACAGTTCCAAGGGAGTTAGAAATGAGACCATATAAAAGCAGTACCGTACAAACAGCACAAACTCACCTTTCCATCCTCTTCCTCTGGAATGAAATTCGCATCTTCAATCTCGTCCCCATTGTCGTCAAACTGAACCTCATCTTGATCAACCAACAAGTCAATAACGTTGCCGTCCCTGTCAAGGTCAAAGCCAAAGAGATTTCCCGTCTCCAGTCGAGCCGCCACATCCTCCGCACTCTCCTCCTGGAGAACCGCATAACCACCACCAAGATGCGGAATCGCATCGTCATGCCACCACTGATACTGCATCGTCAGAATATCATCCACAACATTGCGGTAGCGAGCACCACCGCGACGTTCCACGAATGTACCGTCCTTCACCAATTGCCGCCTTATTCTCTTGCGCTCGAATACCCTTCTGGTCGCCAAGGCCTTGGACGACAGCGCCTTTAGCCAGGTGAATCGCCATCATTGAGTCTTCGAATCGGTCCATGTCCTGGACGATGCGTTCGCTTGGCGGTGCGCCTTGGAGAATACGATGGTACGCTTCCTGCCACGCTTTGGTGTCGAGATGGTGAACTTGGTTGGGTCGTCATCATCCAAATGGCTCGTAATGATAATATGACGATTCACTGAATCATTCACGTCCTTGTTGAGAGACGTATCCCAAGCGTTTGGCCTCTGGACTGTTGCCTGACGGGAATTTGTCGAGACGATTGCTGGTGAGGTTCAATCCAACAGGAAGAAGCCAGTGCGCAAGGTAACCGTGTTCCTCCATCCACTCGTAGCATTCTTTGACGTCATCTGGGACAGCGCATCGTGATAGAAATACCAGCCGTGAAAGTTAGGTCGGTGCTTGCGAAAGAAGCGCTTGGATTCCTTGTACATGTGCTTGACGACCTCTGTGACACATCCCGTGGAATTCAGAGTAGTGGATCGTTGAATGAAGTCTCGCCAATCCTCACCATAGCGGGACTTGTAGGGATTTGCACGCTTGCGGTAGTCAGTTGTGTGTGGGACCACATTCGAAGCCTTCCGACACGCGGCACGCAACCTTTGAGAGTCTTGAGATTTCTTGAGACAAACCGGATCTCAAAGGTACCACCACCTTCGTCCTCCATAGAGTAATCTTCCGTCATGTCCCGCACTCGAAGGTTTCCGCTTCTGAAAGTCACGAACAGTGATGATGCCGTGTTCGTTGAGCTTTTCAATCGTTGCCTTTCCAACGTAAGGAATCATTCCTTTTACGAGGATGTCCGACATGTAGAGTTTCCCCACTTCCCGTTCGTAGTCAACCAACCTTGCGTCTTGGCTGGACCATCCCGCATCTTCTTTATCCGACAATCTCAATTTTGACAACTCGCGGTATTTCTTCAAGGAGATGATGTTCCTGCCAGTGTAATCAAACGGATCCAACACCCATCCCTCCTTGCGTTCGACAACACCATCAGCGTTGCGGTAAGAGACCATGGCACAGCCAAGTCCAAGGCGGACTCATCCTCGTACTTGACGTTACAAGCAGTAGCAGGAACAGCATGATTGTACTTCCGTTGGGATCTGGTTGCCCCTCGTCGTTTCTTGCAAACTGGACAACAGTTTTCCGACCAGCCTGCGCATGAACCGACCCAATCTTGCACTTGCGGTGCATCTCATCCCAGACGGCACAATCATCGACTTGAAAATCCCATCCTGCGGCTTTGAGTTTCTCAATATCAAAGCAGGGCGGAAGTGGAAACTCATAGCCAGAACCGGACGCACGAGAGGAATCGTCAGGCTGTTGTTCCGAACTGGAACTCGCACTGCCTTCGTCGTTCGCACTGACTTCATCAGGAGGTGGAGTCGGAGGCTGTTGACTGGAAATCGAGCTGGAAGAATCAGCCTGTAAGAGGAACCAGACGATTCGTCACTGATCCAGCCCTCTAAGCCCAACACAACTTGTCGCTGAGGTAGTTCCTCTGGAGGATCCGTCAGCGCTGCTTCACGAAGCCGGTCAGGAACCTCAACATCATGTCCCATGCGAAGTAACAGTTGTGTAGCCCAACCATGACGACGAAGTGCCCAAGGGGAGTTGACATCCCTGTTGCCTTGCTTCCGCTTGCGAATTGGCACGACCCTGTGCTTGAGTCGTTTCTTCAAGCCATCGACGGCAGACCTGGAATAAGGGACCAAGCCTCTTTCAATTCGAAGACGATTCAGATGTTGCATCGCCATTGTCACGCTCATGCTCTTCCGTTCAATGCAGTTGGCAATGAAGACGGCATCAAACGAGTTGTTGGGATGATGACGGGCTTGAGTCCAGCATGAACCCGCTGGCCAGTGTAGACAATGTGTGCTCGCAGCAATGATGCAAGTCGTGAAGACTCAACATACTTGTCCGGTTGCTTCTTCGTACAAGTCTCTGCGATCTTGACTTGCGTGCCTTGATGCCAATCCATGGAGTGTCTTTCGTGTCCTCGTGGAATGCATACTTGTAAGCATAAAGATATGCAATAGCCATCTTCTTCGCCCTCTCCTCTGGCAATATCTGCGCCAAAGCAGCCTTGACCTTTTGCTCATCCGGAATGTAATCCATGTCATCGTCATGTTGATCAGGCTCCGAGTCGTCTTCTTCCATTGAGTCTTCGTCAGGCTTGAGGCGATCCGCCAAGGACCGTAGGGGCTCCTCCTCATCCGAGGAAAGATCTGCAAGACGAGCATGATGAGAACGACGGGTTGGACTCATCCCCAAAGCTTCAGCCACGTCACTCGCACGCTTGACACGCCTTGCTATTGCTTCCTCAGGAGTCGGAGGAGTGACAGTGCTTCGGTCATGGCGAGCTTGTTCCTTCTTGGATCGCTTCTTGCCTCCTTTTTTGTGCCTCTTGATGCTGCTCCGGCGACCGGTCTTGGCCATGGTGGTGGTTGAAGCTACCGACTTCCACGATGGACGACTTGACTCGAGATAACGACGGAAGGTAGATCAGTCAACGACAGAGGACTGGACTCGAGAGTGTGCCAGCGTGGATCGGAAGGAACCTTGTAAGATAACAGAGACGCCGTAGCAAGCAAGAAGATTCCCAATCCCAAGGCCGAACGGCCGATCCCCATTGTCGATCGATCGACCGGAAGAAAGATAATGAAGAGCCACCATTTCGATTGAAGATTCCTGCAGAGCTTTGCTGTTTCGATGCAGAGGTTTGCTAAATAATGAGATGCCGAAGAATGAAGAATGAAGATGCCTCCGACTGACCGACTGATCGACCGCGATCTTTTGCCGTTGAGGTGTTAACAGTTCATCCTCTTTCACTGGTTCATGCCATCTTCCACATGCTCCCAAATATCGATCCCATCTGATAAAGAGGCATCACATCATTGTGGAATTTCATTCGGATGCCATTCGGACGCCATTGAACGTTACTCGGAATGTCAAAAGTCAATCTTACGTGTCAATGAGAGGAGAGGATGAACGAGAGGAAGGCAACAACATGTTGACTGATCGTGTACACATGAACGAAAATAGATGCCCATGGTGGGATGCGATTTTCTTTGGATGCAATGACTAAATGCGAATCAACAAAGACTTTCTGTGACTGGAGAGCCAGCCATCTAGTTTAAAACTAACCTCACATTTTCAGCCTCACATTTTCCAAATCCGGTGAAAAAGACACAGATCACCTCATCGCCAAAGGGGGGGACCACTTTACAGTCCAGGAAGTGACCAACAATCAAGAAATGAGGCTCTGCAGGCCTCCGTTATACTCTAAGGTATGCCTGCAACCCCTCTTTTATTGGATTTGTTCATCTCCTGATAGAGAAAAGTGGTCCCCCAATTTCGATTCCGTGATGAAGCCATTGGTACGGTAGGGGACTGTAGGCCTGTCGAGTTTTTATTCTCCGGATAGTATCCTGAAGGTGCGCCAAAGGAGTGATACCGTTGGAGGTATGCGCCTTGAGTTGGAGTTTGGTCGGGTGCGAAACCAGGAGTGGATCCTGGAGTTAGTTCAGGCTGGAGAGGATCCTGGAGTTGTGCTTGCCTTGAAATTGTTCTTGAGAGTGTAAGTCCAAGATTAGAGCCGCGCTGCCGGTTCTGTTTCTAGGGTATGGGGCTTGGAGTTGGTCCTAAAGTTGGTCCTTTGTAGGACCTGATTTAAATACTGGCTGCAGACGAACAAGACTGAAGTCAAGGCCCATTTGTCCGGGTGCTGCCAGCTGTCTAATCACGGTACCATGGTACCGGTTCCAGAGCCGTTGAGAGGTGCTTTGGGACACAGAAGAATTTCGCAGATCTGCAAGCTTTTTCCACCCCTTTGCGCTGTAAGGCAACAAGGCAACCGCAACCGGTAGTACCGTACAAGCGCTGAAGGACTGCCAGAATGGGACAGGAACATCATCATCATCATCACGATGTTCTCTCTTCAGAGGTTACGGCTGTTGTATCTGCCAGCCTGTTTGGCATGATTGGCTTTCTGTCGGTGGTAGTGCCAATTGCTCTTTGGAATTTCAAGTTTCTCTTTTGGTCGACGCATGGATGGTCACACCGAGCGGCAGGAGGGTGCCTGTTGCTGTGGTTGTGCGTTGGTGTGCTTCAAGCATTTCAGCTACATTTGTACGGGAACAACGCTCGGTCGCCACAACAAGAGTGTCTCATCTATGACACAATTTTGGGAATTCTGGGCATTACAACCACCCTGACGGCTGCACGTGACTTTCCACACAAGTACGTTCAAAATGCAAAGGGACAATCCGGTTCGCTGTCGCAAAAGGCGCTCGTCACACAGGGAGAAATGGTGGAGCACTCCTTTTATCAATGCTTGAACTTACTTCAGGCGTGGTATCTTCACTTTTTGTCATCTCCACAATCTACAAACGCCAACATCAAAGCATGGGAACCCTTCTTGGCACTGTGGTTGGTCACCAGTCCCTGGTATCTTCGAAAGTTGTTTCCCATAAACTCATTCAGTCACAATTGGAAATTCACTCCCCAACATCAGCGAACACCTCAAGAAACAATATTGTACCGAATCAAAAAGTCTCAGTACATGTTTTACAAACATGTTCTGTTACACGGACTCAACATCTCGATGGCATTGCAGCAATCAACGGCAGTAATGCAAGAATACAATCATGACAATAGGATGACTGCAACTCCTGCCTGGAGAGTGTATTGGTTGGCACTGAATACCAGCTACGTCATGGAGTTCTTCTTGCAAACACTCGTGCGAAGAAATGTAATACACAACCCTACCATGCTTCGATTGCAACAATGGCTCATGACTACCAGCAGTATTGCTGCCATGTGGATCCTCGCAGGACGGTACTACTACTACTATGGTTCCTCCTCGCAAGATGATGAGACTATGTCAATGATACACGTTCGGCCACTGGTGTGCCTCATGTCTCTCGTACTCAATTTGGTTCATAGACATCATGATGTCTTCAATGTAATGATCACGGCGGGAGTGTTTTACTACTGGCAACAGCAGTTACAATAGATCATCCAAATTGTGGAATTGCTAGACGAAGACAAGAATTCGAGCGTGCACGCAAACACACTCGCTGAGCCAGCTCTTGGGACTGAAGATGGTCCAAGTACATGTAGCTGCTGACTGAACCGAACATTTGGCAGGCAACGAGGAACCACGACGTGCTATAAATACCCAGTTACTGAGGCAGCACGTTCATGCCAATGCAGAGGTAGCTACAGCTGTGGTTGAATTAACTTGTTCTTAGCGATTGATCCCTATAGCTCAACCAAATTCATACCATGACTGCGACTCTGTAAACGACGCCATGGCATCTTCTTGAAAGCCATATCTCCTAACATTCTTCTTCTTGCAATCGTTGACAGGCTCATGGTTTGAGATGAATCCCAAGTCGTCTACACTTGTCAGGGAAGCATTCCTGCCTGACTTTCGACTGCGCTGACTCTCGTCTGTGGATGATCGCGAGTACGGCTTACTCTCATCCGTGGATGATCTCTTGTGTTGACTTGAGCTGTGTCGGCTGCGCCGACTCTCGTCTGTAGTGGAAGATAGTCTGCTCTCATCCGTGGAAGATCGCTTGTATTGACTGGTGTGTTGCCTACTGCGCTGAGATACACTGCAAGAACGCTTTGTAACGCTGGAAGAACGTTGGGAGTCCTGTTTCTTCCTCCTGCCTCTCGATTCTTCCTTTGCGCCTTTGAGGTCCTTCTGATCGGAAGTCTTGCTGCTCCTGTCTCTAGTTGATGACTTTCTCGTTTTCTTTTTCGTTGAAGATGATCGACCCTTGACATCGGCTGGTTTAGGAGGAAGAGAACTGGACCGCTGCCCAGGAGATTCTCCGTGGTAGGATTTTGCCAGTAGTTCCTCCTCTTTTCCCACAGGCTCCGAGGAGCGAGGGTGGTAGGAGCGTGGTTCTCCCGACGTATTTGATGGTGCTGCTGGCTCAGAGGTCGCACGAGCCAAGAGTCCCTTCACAATGTGCATTCCGTGATCAACTGGCAAAGCAGCATTCAGTTGCTTGGTTGGGTTCAACTGCTTTTGCATCTCATTTGCCAATTCCGAGCAGTCTTCAAGCTTTGTTGAAGCTTCAGGGTTGCTATCTTCTCCCGAGGACTGCTTTTCCAGGAGTCCCTTTGCCATGGGAACCAACTCAGGCAAGGCAGCAGCATTGTTGTTGTGGTTTGGATTAAGCCTTTTCTCCAATTCTTTTTTCACTTGCAATGCCTTGGTAACACGAGACCACTGGACACTTTCACTCTCTGACTGATCATCCTTTGCCTTTCGTCGTTGCCTCTCTTCTTGATTGCTTGACTTTGGTTGACGTGATGACTTGTGCTTGCGCCTTCCCAGCGATGAAGACCGTTTCTTGGCCTCTGTGTCCTTTGTTACTCCCTTCTCGTGTGATTTGACATGTCGTTTAGACCCTTTGCGAGACATGGATTTTGATCTTTTGCTGTGATCTCGATCGTCCCCTTCAGGTACGGGCTCTACCTTGCTAGATGATCGAGCATGAACACTCTTAACATGCCTCGGTTGTTGTTCTGTCAAGAGCGCCCCATAACTCCCATTTCGAGTCTTTGTCTTATGCTCCTTGGCTGATGCAGAGGGCATACTCTTGTGAGTGACTTCCTCAACCAATCTTGACGTTCGGACGTGTGTCCGGTCGCTGGCACTCATTTTGCTGCGTTCGTGCCTCCTTGATGATCTTTTGTACGACTGATCCATTTCGACTTCATCTCTTTGATACTGACGAGAGCTGGAATTGCGCATTTTGGAACTCCCTGATCGGCTCTGGCTATGGGAAAGTCGATCAGCAGCACCGCTGGATTTACCGTCCTTCTCAACGGAGTTTCGAAACGATGATGACATCTTGTTGTCTTTGTTGTTAGAACCATTTTCCACATCGGAGTCTCCAGAAAATGTGAAACTAACATCCATTTCATCATCGCGGTCGCGAAAACTGTTTCTCTTTCTAGTGCTACTGCTGTGTCGACTCTTGCTGTGCCGACTGCGCTTGTCAATGACTCGAGACGAGCGCGCTTTGGTCGGTGATGATTGCGGAAAGGAATTGGCTGAACTGTTGAACTGTTCCTCGTAATTCAAACCATTTGGAATGCTACCGGTAGAGTATCTCACAACTTTGTCGAGGTTGGATTTGCTCGCATTCATGACATCCTTGAGACTGGTGGACCTGTTGTGCATCGATTCATCTTGTCTTGATAGCGGTAAACCAGCAACTCCCGGGAAGTCGTTCAGTGAACTGGCTGATAGGTCAAGGTTGCGCACATGGTGTGACGGAGATCGCTGGCTGCTGCTATGAGTAGACCGACTACGATCTGTGTGGGCTAACCGTGATTCTGAGTGCTGCTGAACCATCATAGTTTCACGCTTTGCCACTGACACAATCTCCTTTGCGGCATGTGCATTTGCCAGCACAGAGGTCAAGTGGTCTGGCACATCGAATTGGTCTGACTTGTTCAATTTGTCATTGCCAACGGCAATTCGTGCGGACCTATTCGTCTTCGTGATGGTAGATAGGCGATGATGATTGTCGCTTCCGGTAGAGATCCGCATACTGGATCCTCTCGTGGGTGAAGTAGAAACCCTGGCTCCCCGTCGTTGCCGTTGTTCAGTACTTCTCCTTCGTTTTCGTCCCACAACCCCTTCGCTCTTGCTTCGTATGCGCGAAGTTCGACGCCGACTGGAGATGGGAGTGTCTCCATGTACTGCTTCGGTTGGTTCGGCTTCTTGTTCTAGTGTGAACCGAGACCTCCCTCGCCGGGACGAATCGTCCCCAAAATAATCACTGGAAGCTTGTAGATTCCGATCAGTCCCGTCTCCCGCTACTTCCCCTCCCTCATCTTCACCGGATTTGTGGAACATGCTTCGAACGCTGTTCTTCACGCTGCGAACCATTCCCCTTTTCTTGGTGCTCTTTCGTTGCTGTAGTTGTGGCTGCGAGTCAGTTGCCTCAGAGGCCACTTTCCTAACTGCTGAATTGATGGCCTGCATTCGCATGTTGCGCGTCAAAACAATTTTGCTTGTGCTGACATGATGATCACTGGGGTGATGGTTGGGAGTGTTCCGCAGGGCACTGCCATTGTCTTCGGGCAAAGCCTTGAATTCCTCTGAGGAGGGAGGTGCTGTGAATTCACCACTGTAGCTCTTGTGTTTCCCCTTGCTGCTGTTCGGCTCTTTGGTACTGGTGCCTCTCTTTAGTTGCTTCTGCTCATCCTTCCAACTCTTCGTCAGACTGCTTACCAGTCCTCGGTTTGTTCGAGGATCATACTCTCGATGTGAAGTCCTCATTGTCATCTTGTCAAGTGCTCTTACTGCCGAAAAGTCTAAGTGTGGTTGCTGCCAGCATTACTAGCTAGCTAGTTGGTGTCTGATGAGAGAAACAGCAACACACGCAGTGTTGCAAAGGTTTCAGCCACCTGGTGTGGAGTTGGTTGCTATGCTTGATGGTCGTGTTTGGAGCCCTTTCTACTAGGTACTAGTACTGAGTAGTAGCTTTGTTTCCTCGTTGATGCTGTGTGCCCTGTGTGCTGGCAGTCAAAAAATCCTCCAGCGAGAGTAGTCTAATGTCTAATGAGTAATAAGATTGGTTCGCGATGTTCTGAAGCCACCTCCAGAAACAGCTGACAGCGTCTCTTTAGAAATACAGAAAGAGAACTGTAAAAGTGTGCAGTTTTAAAATCTACTTTGAGACAATGTATTCAGCCACGGTATACCATAATGCTGAAATCTTGACAAAAACCCGGCTCCGAGACAGCACCAACACCTGCAGGACCAGTTATGTACAACTGCAAAGGTACCAGTATTAGTATTCTAACTAAAGTAAGATTTCTTACTTCATTCTCTGCTGTAAATAAAAGCAATCGTCAATGTGGTACATCGTACGGCATTGGTGGGGGCTCCTGGCACCTCAGATACTCCACTCGATAACATCTTCGCTGCTGCAACCTGGCAAACCTTTCTGATAATACTTTACGGTATATTTCACAAGAGAATCAAATGCTTTTCATTGCCCTCGTGTACTGGTAACATTGTCAGCCGGCTACCTGGTCCTGTCCAAAACGTCTTCGATCTCGCCCTCGAACAATACAATCTAGAACCTGGAACCAAACAGCCGGTGAATCGCTTGGGACGGCAGCCATGATCTGTATGGCATACTATTCAAAAGTGGGTGAAATGTACCCCTTTCACTGAAAATTCTAGGAACATTTCCTGAGCGAAATAGTGAGATGCATGAAAGCTCCCAATACGGTCAATTTAAATCTTTTAGGACCGAATGCATCTCCTTTCCTCTACTAGAACGCCTGATTGGATCATTTTTTCTAGACCCTTTGGAATTAAAGGCTGATGTTCAGTCTTGACTGGCTCTTTCTCTATTTAATTAATAAAAGACGCTTTCAGAGTTTCAATCTTATTGATTGTTGCCCTTCTCCAAAGGGACTCACGTGTCAATCTTTTTGCTCTAAACTTTGACCACTGTGGTACAGCAAAGACTTCTTCACACCTCGCAGAATTGTGGGTTGACATTGATTTGTTGATTTGATTGGCGGACATGTGTATGTTTGAGCTAGCTACATGCTGCATGTAGAGTCTTCTAGATGTCCATGCCTATTTTCATGAGATAAATAAAGGATGGAGCCGCGTCTCATCAGCACTTGCTTCATTATTCATTACCATGATACGTCAATACATCATGCTACGGATCCAACAATCAGAGCTATCCCAGGTAACTGCAGTGTAAAGAAGCTAGACTAGTCTAGTGGATTAACGCATTGCCTCGCGAGGTGCTTGATAGAGCTCTAGAAGTAGGGAGGCTGATGATGGTTGGTTGGCTGGCTGGCTGAGAGGACTCATAGGAGGCTACCCAAGAGGAAAACAGAGCTCCTGAAATACTTTTGTTTCCGATAAGCCAGAAGGGTTTGTTGTCTACTCCGGTATAGCTAGGATCTCCTCCGCTCTCCTCTTTCATTTTCCTATTCTGCCCTCCCGAGGCAGGCTTTTTGAGAGCCTAAAGCCGAGCTCCTTTATTTGCTATCAGTCGGTTCCTTGCCTGTCTCTGTATTTCGTGCGGCTTGCCTCTATCAGTACCGTAGTTCTAGCTAGCTAGAAGCACTAGACAGTACTCTTCAGGAGTTGCATGTAGCAAGAGTTGATGTATCGAGTACTGCTAATAATGTACTGATGCCGTTAGTGGTACCACAGCTCAGCCATCCTCATCACAGTTTACGGTAAAGATACAGCAAGCTAAACTAATAATACAGCGCTGCCGCAGCCAGCTCGCTGCACGCAGCTCTCGCTGCACACAGACCGACCAGCCAGGCTGCCGTGACCTGCGCGCGCACTGCTACTGGTACCAGTGCATACCTGCACCTCGAGGTAAAAAGGCTTCGGAAGGTCATAATAGAGAAAGAAAAAGAAAAATCGCGAAAGTAGCATTTTTGTTCTTTTTTGTTTCATGGTTGGCTGGCTATTCTGGGGCTAGGCTTGCGCAAGTGCCAACACTTCAGTTCCTTGAAGATCACAGGGGATCACTGGCTTCGGAACACTGGCTTCCATCCCAAGAACACTGGCTTCCAACTGGCTTTCAAGCCAGTGCTCCAAGAACACTGGCTCGTGAGGGAAGCCAGTGATCGATATTGTTCTTCCCACGTGGCTCTGTTTTAGCGATCGAATCTTCAATCATTCAGCCTGCAGCTCGTGGAAGAAATAATGCCGGTTTCGGACGTTCCGGGCTCTCACTCGTGAAAGGTTTGGGCGAAACCAGTTCCTGGAGCTGGCGATCGGGACTGAGACTGCAGTCCTGCTTGCTTGCTTCCTCGATCCCAAAGCAAAACGCCCGAAATTGTTGGCTCATTATCCCCGATCCCAAGCTAGCTGCTGCATTGGAATGAATGACACCAATGATTTGGCTGATCAAATCCTCCTTCATGGACTAAAATTGATGTACACTGACAGTAGAATCAATAGAGTTAAAGGAGATCCCCACAAATCCAATACAAACATCCAACGCTTCAAAGACCACTATGGAGCCAAACCAGTAGTTGTGGCAAATATTTGGGAGGATCTTCAAACCACTACTGTGGCTGAGGCACGCATCGACAACCCCAAAATGCTCTCCATTACACGTTTGCTGGAGTCTCTTCATTTCCTCTACCGCTACCACACTGAATCTGAGAGAGAAGCACGGTATGATAGGTCAAAGAAGACAATCAGGAAGTGGACTTGGTACTACCTTGAGAAGATTAGAGCACTGAAGGCTGACAAAATTGTCTTCCCAGTTCAATACCCTGATGACGATGTTTGGATCATGAGCGTGGATGGAACTCACTGCATTATTGATGAACCAATCCATCCTTTGTTCTCCCAAGATCGTGAATACTTTTCCCACAAGAAGAAGCATGCTGGGCTGTGCTACGAATTGGGCATTGACCTCTTTGAGAGCAGGCTGATTTGGATGAATGGTCCTTTCCGTGCTGGATCCAATGACAATGGGAACTTTGTCCAGGGTGGACTGAAGAATGTGCTCAATGCCATTGGAAAGCAAGCCTTGGGTGACAAGATCTACAATGGACACCCTAATGAATGCGGTACCTACAACGCTTTTGATTGTCCAGCAGTCAAGTCGTTCAAGAGTAGAGTCCAGATGCGCCATGAACAATTCAATGGGATGCTGAAAGAGTTTGGCTGCCTGTTTCACCAATTCCGCCACGGAATGGAGAAGTTTGGGGTGTGCTTTGAGGCCTCCTCTGTGGTTTGCCAATACCGACTGGAGCACGGTGAGCCACTCTTTGATCTTCTTGCAGGGATTAGTCTAGATGATGAGTAAATAGTAGTCATACTTTGTTTTACGTAAACTAGCTAGTGTTTGCTATTGCCATGGACTGTCCTAGCTAGCTCTCTATGCCTCTTAAACCTGCTCTGTCACTTCCTCGATAATGACATGAAGGACCTTCTTGGCATCACTGTCATATCCACGGTATTTGACAGCAGAGAGTGCCTTTTTGCAGTTCTGTTCCAGCGGCTCTACTCCCACACAGTTTGGTCCTAGCACCGACTCTAAGAAGGCCATGGTTGGCACAAAGGAAGATTGCTGCAACTCATGCAACCACACGCTGACGCTGTTGTTGATATGTTCGATTTTCAAAGGCGCCGCCCCTGGTTGTGCCCGTTTAGGGAGAAACCCAAGCTTCCGGGCACCTGCTTCAGCACGCTCACCCCTCAAATTCACTTTCATCTTTTTGACACCTGCTTGGATGCCATATTTCACAGCCAACTCGGTTGCCAGTTGCTGAGCCAATTGAAATTTGTATGTGTGGGCAGCAATCCAAGCATCGTCAGCAGGTTTGACATATCTTGTAGAACCCGGAGCTTTGGGATTGGGTCCTGCAAAGGGGGGTCGTTTGCAGATGGCATCTGCATGTTTTTTGGCTGTAGCACTAATCTGCTCTTCCGTTGCAGTGAGATCAACAATATCGATGTTGGCAAAGTCCACATGGGTCTTTGGTTGTGGTTTGCCTGGGGTGACTCTCGCAGCGGCGGCCGTACCAGTGGTGGCTGGAGCTGCCACAGCGGTGGTGGCTGGAGCTGTGGCTGGAGCTGTGGCTGGAGCTGTGGCTGGAGCTGTGGCTGGAGCTGCGGCTGGAGCTGCGGCTGGAGCTGCGGCTGGAGCTGCGGCTGGAGCTGCGGCTGGAGCTGCGGCTGGAGCTGCGGCTGGAGCTGCGGCTGGAGCTGCGGCTGGAGCTGCGGCTGGAGCTGTGGCCGTTGCGGACTTTGCCATGGACCCGGCTGCAGGAGTGACAACAGTGGCTCGTACCGTGGTGGTTGTGGTTGCTGCATTGGCTGTGGCATCTTCACCATCAGAGTCATTGATTGCAGCCAAATCGAACTCCTCTTCTTCTGACTCAGACATGTTGTCATGATCAGCACGCTTGCGTTTTCCAGGTTGCGCTGCCTGTGCGACCTGTTTTGCCTTTGCTGCCGCCTCCTTTGCTGCTCTCTTCCTGGTCCTCTCTGCCTTCCTCGCAGCTGCTTGCTCCTCATTCTGGCGAACCTGAGCTTCCGCTGTGGTCTCCGGCATCACAAGATCTTGGATGAAGGAAAAGGTTTTAAGTCGGTACTGGTTACTGACGGGGATTTTGTTGTACCATTCGACAAGGCTGTTGAATCCATGACGAGGGGTCTTGTAGTCTTTCTGCCTGTTCGCAAGATGAGCTGCAGCTTTCAGAAGTGCCGTCAATCCTTTTTCTGCATCCTTGAACCAGCCATCACCATCAAGGGAAAAGCCAAGCCTACGCAGTATGTCCAAGCCAATCGCCTCCCGGTGCTCCGCAACCAACTCATCAATGAGACGGCGGGCAGCCTTCTGAGATTTTGCCCTTGTCCTAATTATCTTGACAGTTTTCTGAACAGCCTGTGGCTTGTTGAGTTTTTTATTTAGAACCCAAACGACCCGGCCAATGTTGTGTCCGATTCCAAAGTCTTCTCCCCATTGATCAGCCGAAACAACCCTGACAGACTTGTTTTGGTGCACTAGAACAAAGGATTCATTCTTTAGATGCTTTTCTATCAATGCATTCCAGCCGCTCTTGGTAGTACCAAACATGGCTCCAACCAATCTGCTCTCTGAATCCGTTATTCGATTCAAGAGGACTTTGGGCATCTTCCAGTTCCAATCATCTTTGTCCAGGAGTCTGCTGTGAAGTTGTTGGATGTGCGCATGGCTCATTGGTAGCATTGCATCTTCATCAGTGAAGCCAGAAATGAGAGCTGGCAAACTCATGGTGCGGAGCAACAGATTGGCATAACTGGGCCTTTCAACTGGACCATGATAGCGCTCCCATGTATTATGATATTCCCAGAAGGCCATCCACATGGGATCAGGAGTTGGTACCCTCAGTCTCTGCACATGATTGTTGTTTCCGCTGCCACCACCACTGCGGCCAATAGATCTGCCACCACGGCCACCACGGCCACCACGGCCACCACGACCACCACGGCCACCACGACCTCGGCCAGGAGCAACCCCACCACCAGTAGTTTGAAGAGTTTTGCGGGGGGGCATTGCTTTGGATCCAAAAGCGCCTTTGTTGAGACCCACCGAGGAGCAGAATTTATGAGAAATCGCTGCTAGCTGGCAGAAGCCCCTTTGTTCGAGCGAGGAGCAGATTTATGAGACCTGAACGAAGCTGTCAGATTTTATGAGACCTGAACGAAGCTGTGGTTTCGATGAGTGAATTCAATCGTTTTGATTGAAACCTCAACGAAGATGTGGTTGCGATGAGCGAAAGAATTTGACGGAAACCAACGCCACGGTCGGAAAGTCAAGCGAAATCAAAACATAGCCCGTGAACGTATGGACGCACTCTCGATTCGGTCGAATGGAAGAATGACAAATCCATCTATCGAATGGAATCTTGCTTCGAATCAAATCGATCGAATCAATCCAGCCCAATCGAATCATTCGAATCGATTCGAGTCGGCTTAGTCAATTTTCGAGAAAGCCTGCCTGCCTTCCGGGAGGCGGGCCAACTTTCCACAGAGGTGCGAGGTTGGCTGGTCCCACATCGATATCACTAATAAATGGCTCGAAATCGATCCAGCAGGACTGCACTAGCTAGCTCCTCACATTAGCCGTTTTTGCCAGATCTGCCTTGCTTCTATCCACGACAGGATCACAGCCAGCCTCGCCAACCAGCTCGTGGCATTTTTCACAGCCTCATTAAAGATTTCCCCCAAGAAAATGGACCCACAAACTCAACCATCAGACAACTTCAAAGGACCTTCAGCAGAGAAAGGACTTCCTGTTGAGATCCAAAGACAGCTGGCTAAGGATATAGAATTGGCTGGAGGCATACACACCTTTGAAGACAGTGCTTATTCTCTTGACGATCTTCTCAAAGGCAAAGAGACCATCTACGGTGAACGAGGAAGCAGAAGGCGCAAACAAATCAGAAACGTGGTCTTTAGGTGGAGGAAGTACAACAAGGAGAAATTCTACCGAACTGTGTTTATTCCCTTGGTCCTTCAGCAAAACACAAAGTGGTCTGAACCAAACGGCATCCCTGATACCCCAGATACCACCAGCAGCATTCAAGACAACAAATTTGGTGGCAACTCCAACACTGAGCCAGACCCGCAACCAGCACAACCAAGCCGATCTCCAAAGCCAATCTTAACCAAGCCTGCCACCACCAAGCTCGCATCCTCAATTTTTGAGACACCAAAGCCACAAATCATGAATGACAACAACACATTCACCATCAAGGTCAACACCGAACGCCCTGAGGCAAACAGAGAAGCTGGGATCTACGAACTAGACAGGATTGCAGGTGCCGGGGACAAGAAGAACCAGCTCTATAGTGGCTTCTGGATTGTCTTGCCTATTGACATCAGATTCATCTTGGATGACATGTCCGCCGCTCACTGGAGTGCTCGTATAATTGCAAAGAATAAGATTTTGCTTTCCACTCAAGCTTGGAACTACTCTTGTCTCTATGACAGAGATGAATTCAAAAAGAATGTCCAGCCCAATGAACTCGAAGCTCTAGATGGGGCTCATCATGACATTTATGATGAATCCTCTGGTGAAATCAAGGAAGACAGAAAGTGGAAGCATCTAGTGTTGGAATTTCCAGAGAGAGTAAAGTTGTCTGCCAAGGAAATCTACGGTGATTCGGGCGAAGACGATAAGCTAGAGCTTCAACTGCTACCTGTCACCGTGACACATCCCAAGCAACCAAAGCTGAAGTACACTTCAATGTTTGCTGCCTGGAAAGTAGCCCGAGTTGACATTAGGGCTCGCAAAAAAGGCAAGGTTGGAAAGAAAGATAAAAAGAGCGATGCTGCACGCCAACTAGAGGATTTGATGAACGGTATGACACTTGGCTGAGAGCTCTGTGTGTTGTCAAAAGTAATTTACTAATGAATGTTTTGTGCCATTCCAATTGTCCATTTTGTATTAGGCATATCTATTAGTATTGATTCCAAGCCAGCTGCAAAATCAGACTCTGACGACGAGGAGTCTGAAGTCGAGGAGTCTGAAGTCGAGGAGTCTGAAGATGAGGAGTCTGAAGAAGAGGAGCGGATGAAAATCTGTGATATTGAAACGTTAAGAGCCCAAGCGTGTAGCAACCCAACTGTCAAGCCTGGTCCTGTATTCAGTCTGGAGACAGTGCCGAAACTACCACCGGTTCCTCAAGGCATACCATCGGTCTTGTTCGCTGCTGCCCCAACACTTAGCCTGGCTCCCAACCCACCTACAAGAGACACCCAAGAGATGACGGAAGAGCTCCGGAAGAACTCATTCAAGCCGCAACCAAGTAGCAAAGTTTCGCGTGCTCTCACAGCGGAGCAGAGGAGGAAAGAAAGGAGAGCGGAAAAACAGAACCAAGCCAGATTGAAAAGCCCCACCCCTGGCATTGATGCAAACTTCCTCCAGGGTCTTATCGTTGCCGCAGATACCTCCCATGAGAAGACAAAAGAAATAATGGCAAAGTCAACCACCTCACCAGAGGCGAGCATTGGTGCAGGATCAGAGGCGGACACAGACAAAGAAGACTCGGACGATGAAGACTCGGTTGATGCTTACCGCCATGCTCGCCGAATGGAAAAGGCACATGAGTTGCTGAAAGAAGAAAAGGGCGGTGACATTGCTTGGTGTGATGCCATGATTGCTGATCTTGAAAAATTTGTTTCTGAAAATGAGGCAGGCCTTGACGATCTCCTTGCAGAGGATGATCTAAATGCACTGCTGGGAGCAGAGGATAGTGGAAGTGACGGTGAAAGCTGTGGTACCGGTACTGGGACCATCAAGAGGAAGCGCTCTTGGGGCGAAGCCAGTAGTGATGAAGAAACTGACACTGACACTGAGATGGATGGAGAAGAATTATTGGAGCCTCCAACCAAGAGGAAATAATGGATCATGGCGATGGAGCCTGGCAGAGATATCCGTATTGAAGAAGGCAAAATGTAGTCTCATAACAAACCCATTTATAGTTTAGTGAAGATCGATTTACCAGTTCAAACTCCTTCAGCTCTACTCAGTACATGTAGGCCACTACTACTAGCTAGCTAAATAGCCTGCGTCAGGATGATGCTAGCCAGGACGTAATATTATTTGTACGCTGCAAAAAGAATTCAAGGGGAGTGGCGACGTTTGCTTGCATGGAGTGACAATGACAGGCCATGGGTTGATGGAGATTCACGCGACTTCCAGGCTGCCGGTCGTCCGAGGATTCTTTCCTCTCACTCTTACATCTAGCACCAGTACCTTTTTTTATCACGTTGCTAGTCTTAGAGTCTTCCAACAGCTCGATCCTCCGCTCCACTACCATTGCTTATTGCGATTACGATCATGCCCACTGAATAGAGACGAGTCGTTCCCTTTGTTAGGACCGATCCAACCGACTGCGACCTGGACGGAAAGGCAGAATCGCTTCGTACACGACCAACCGACTGCTCCCAAACACGCCGAAAGTTTCATCGTAGCCAGCACCATGAATCGCACTATGCCAACTAACTTACTTGACTCTATCTAGCTAGCTAGGTATCTTCCATTTCCTCCAAGTCCATGACACCATCTAGGTCCTCATCCTGGTCCGGCAACACTATCCCTTCCTTCTTTAAATTCTTTCGCAGTTTTTCTTCAGCTCTATATTCAAGAGTGTACAGATACTTCTTGGTGCGGATCTCTTGCCGAATCTTCCATCTGAAGTCATCCTTTCTTGAGAAGGCTTCTTTGTACTCTGGCCTCGCCTCCCAGAGCTCAGAAGGACGCATGGTCTCATGTTTTCCTTCGGCCATGTCCTGCTGCAACAATGCTTGTGCCAAGGATCCATTCCACTGGGGCTCACCACGGTGGTTCAATTCTTGTACTGGGTGATTCTTCATTGCTTTTTCCAGAGCTTTCCTATCATTTGCTGCCCGTCCTTGATCTCTCTTTACAATAGCTCTCAAACTGCTTAGGCGAGTAGCAAAGTTGTCATTGAACTCAACACCATCCATTTGAAACTCAAGGGTGTCATGATATGTACACCAGACCTCAGCTGGTCCCATCTCCTTTTCATCAAGAGGGATCCTGCCTTCTGCGATTTCCTTGTAAAGGAGAATCCTTGCTGGATGGTTTTCATTCCATGTCAGGCTGACGTCCTTCTTCTTTCTTGCTGTCTTTGTCTTTGTTGCCTTCTCAGGCTTCCCTTGATCTCTTCTTATCTGTTCTCTCAAACGCCTTAGGCGGCTGGTGAATGTGCTGTTGTACTCCATGCCCTCCACTTGAAATTCCACTGTACTGTGATATTTGTAGTAGACTTCAGCTGGTCCCATTTCATTGGAATCCAAGGGGATTCTGCCTTCGTTCATTTCCTTGAGGAGGAGAATCCTGGCAGGGTGATTTTCATCCCATTTCTGTGGAGACATGATAGCTATGCATCCAGAGCAGCGCGCCGCTTAGCCCGCTGAAACCAATATTTTTGTGCCGAGAAAGCTGACGGCGAGAAGGATGGGTCATGCGGCGGACGATCCAGATTCCAGAGCAAAACTGCACGACCAAAATGGCTAGGATAATCGATACCGGCATCGCTGAAAGAGAGTGACGGTCCACGTGGCACGAACACTGCCGATCACTGGCTTTGGATCGAAGCCAGTGTTCCTTGGAAAACTGGCTTCTCTCTGGCTTCCATCTTCGGAACACTGGCTTCAAAGCCAGTGTTCCGAAGAACAGAAGCCAGTGATCCATTGTAATCCTGCACCGGCCAAGCCATGACATGCATTCTCGTTGAAGGAGGTATGCCTGCTCTTCCCCCAAAAAGAAAAAGAGAAATTCCTATTTTTCGGAAAATGACTGACAAAGAAGACTCGGAGGTCATTTACCGCGAGGTGCTGGTACATGTAGTTAGTAGTTGAAGAACTGTCGATGCTTCGTCAGTAGAAAAGGCTCCTGATCATGACCTTTAAGTCAGACATTGAATGGGACGGTTTAACAACAACCACTGAAAATTAGCTACTGTACGATTAGAAGCGACCCAGAAGTGCGCTCCTAGTAGTATTAATATTATTGTCTTATCTTAGTACCTGGTACTGGTACCAGTGTACCAGTACCGGTACCTAGCACTGCACTCCAGAAAACGTAATCTTTATGTTTATGAGTCGAGTGACAGTTCCGGTACCAGCAACCAGCAACAGCCTCTTGAAGACTTATTAATATTATTAATTTTGATTCGTGGATCGAGGAATTGGCTCGTTCTAGCTAGCTACTCCAGGACCTCTGTGGAAACGTCATTCGCGGCAAATTACTTAGGAGACGATACATCAAGGCTTATGAGACGATCGAAATGATTTAGGAGACGAAAGCAATCGTCTCCTATATTTAGGAGACGATTCATTAGGAGACATTCCATTTAGGAGACGATCGTTTCGAAATAGGAGACGATCTGAAAGATTTAGGAGACGATACCATACAGTTTACATGGTGTACTTAAGAGACGATCCGTTGAGAATAGGAGACGATCCGTTGAAAATAGGAGACGATTTAAGAGGAGACGAAAGATTTAAGAGACGATCCGTTTCGTCTCCTATTTTTAGGAGACGAAATCCGTTAAATAGGAGACGATCAAAAGGATTTAGGAGACGATCGGTTGCACGACTCGAGTTTCCACAGAGGTCCAGTAGCTAGTAGAGTGTTACAAGAATTTGCAAATACTTGCATGGTACCGGTATGTGGTATGAACCTGCCAGTGTTGGACTCTTGGTTGGTATTTACTGCAGTAAATCCGGGTTACTGGCTCCTTACTGTCCAATTACTGCCATTGTTGGCCCCCTAGTTACTGCAGTAAGTAATCCCATGCAGTAAGTAATCGGGCTATGCAACAGGAATATCCAGTAAATGACAGTAAATGACAGTAATTAGCCTATATTACTGCAATTACTGTAGTTTACTGCCTTCAATTGGCTCTAAATTACTGTGTATGATTACTGCTACTGAGGAATTACTGCATTACTGCCATTACTGCTCCTTTTACTGACCTCATGGCAGTAAGGAATAAACAGTAAATACCAACCAAGGTTGGACTGTTTAAAAAAGACGTTTTTGTGACTATTTTATAATTACGATAAGAAATTGTTTATGAATTGACCTGATGTCTCAAGGTGTTTAACCCCTTGCCAAATAATTGCTGCAACGCTGCAACTAAACAAGAGGGCATTGGATAAGACTGAGTTTTTTACTGTTTCAGTGGCGAGGAGAAAGACATTTTGGTCGTCAATAGACGAGCCATTTCTGCACTTGCTTGGGGAAAGAGAGCACATCTCCCTTGCCGAAACTTATCGCTGGCTGGAACGCTGGGACTGCACTAGGGAACCTGTTGGACCTGCCTGTTGCTGCTCGATTTCTAAAAAATAAGCTACAACCACAGGACGATTCTCATTTCCCATAATTTTTCCTTTCGACCAAGATAAAGGGACCATGACAATGGCAACGCCAGACCAAGGCATGCTGGAGACTGCAAGTACATCAACCGTCAGCAAGGATTACTCCAGGTTGGACGTGGATGCAATTCTAAAGGGGGTGGAAGTGGTGGAAGGGTTGCAGGATGGCTTACCAAACCAGGACGGTGGTGATGGTACCACCGTCATGGACGTTTCAACGAAAAAAATGGAAGAAGTATCCAACAAGCTCCGCGAACTAATGGACGAATCGGCCCCTGATAGCAGCTACCAGGCTCCTGATTTGGCGGCAGCCAACCTCAAAGCAATGGAAAAGATTTCTATTCGGGGCTCTCATGAATCTTTGGTGGACAAGTTGTATCAAAAGGCTGCACAAAAGCAGCGACAGCCCGATCGCATCAAGCCCGTTGCTCCTGCAAACACTGGCGAGAAAAAGCTCCGCCCGGTCAAAAGTTTCGGGAATATGCCAGTTGTTCCTGCTCCCAGCAAGAACTCCCGACGACAAACGGCTCTTCCCAACCGAGGAGCTTTGCGAAGAACCAGCAGTCTCAGTGGTCTCGCATTGAAGGCAGCGGTTGGTGGTCTCGACGCTCTCAAGGAGGAAGAGAAGAGAAGCAAAGCCCGGAAAATGAGGGATCCTCTCAGTACATCTCTTCATCATGGGAAGGCCAGCAGCAGCAGTCTTGTCAGCAGTTCAAGAACCCACAAAAGCGAAAAGTCTGCAGGATCCAGCAAGAGCAAACGAATTATCAGAAAAACTGCAAGCTTACCCGAGGAGGCTTCTGCTCCCGATGTTCCTCGTAGTCAAAGTCCTCGTCGAAACACAGTTGTTTCCTTATCGCCTACCAGAAAAGTTCGCCGAAGCAGCAGTTTGGACCCCAAGAAAATGAAGGAAGCCACGGGACGAAAAAGAGAATCTAAGGATTCGCTAAAAAGTTCTCGCCACGAAAAGTCCAGGGACAAAAAAATCGTGCGCAAAACCAGTAAAGGTAGTGACAGTGACAACAGTGGAGAGAAGAAGACTATCAAAGCAACCAAGCGCTCACCTCGCAAGACCCAAAGTGGCGATGACGGCTTAACTCGTAAAGACGTATCTCGTAGGCGGCCTGACCGAGTCAAGCCCCTTCGTCGTGCAAGCAGTATGGATGGTGATATGATGACAAAGGCTCTGGCGAGCGCAGACGAAGACGAGGACAGAAAGTCAAAGGCTTTGGCAAACGCAGAAATCTTTCAAAAGTCCACGAGCGCAATCGTGTCTCGAATGCACAAGAGACGAGACAACAAGACGGACTCTCAGCGGGGTCGTCGCACAAATCGTAGGGGTCACAAGAGCGATGATGTGGAGGAGGCGTTGCCCTCCATTCGCAAGAACTCCAGTGATCCGTCCTTGTTAACAAAGGCTTCGGCGCCTCGGGCGAGGTCTCCCCGTCGTGCCACCATTCAAGCCCGCAACATTGGTGTCGGCAATACTAACGATGACAATGACGACGAAGAAGAAATGCTGCCAAAGCGTATCAGTGACCCTTCATTAATTTCCCGAGTGCAACGCACACGCTCTCCCCGCCGAGCCACAATGGCTGGGGGAGCTGGGAATAGAGGGGCAGCTGGCAAAAATCGTCGCATGGCGCAGGGTGTCTTGGCCTCGATCAATGGTATTCCTCCAAAGAAGACAGATACTGATGGGACAGATGATGATGACGACAACGAACCCAAGCGTGTATCCAATGGTCACATTCGTCACCGTCGACGTCGCCATGGCAGCAATCCTAGTCTCTCTTCATCGAACCACAAACGAGAAACAAACCAACACACAGACGACGAAGATGCACCCGAAGACCCACGCAGACGTATTTCGTCGGGAAGATTGAGGGCGTCCAAAAATGGAGCCAGCGGAGTTCGCGATCGTCGCCGTTCGACATCACACAGTCCTATGGGAGGTCGTCGTTCGGCGGAAACTATGCGGCAAGCGTCCATGCGGCACATGCTAGTCACGAACGGTGACTCAGGCTCCGATGAGGAAGCCGCTGCTGCTGAGGATAAAGGAATTTCTGCCCGCGTGAAAAATGTTCTTGGAGAGGCATTGACAGTGCCTACGGTTGAACCGTTGCCTCCATCGGTTGTTGCTGCCTTCACTAAAAAACACCAATCCTCGCGGACAGGTACAGGCAGTGGACGCCACAGCGCCGCTGCCCTCAAAGAACGTATCAAGAAATCCATGGAGGAGAAGGAAGGGGAGACAGCCAACAATGGCCCTGCTGAAAGGAACGAATCGGTATCTCACCGAAGCAGCAGTACTCTATCTACATCTATGGAGGGGTCGAAACGCAGCAACCGCCAAAGTACTGTCGTGGTTCCTTTTGGCCAGCAGGTTCCCAAAGATGCCATAAAGACAAAGGAAGTGAAAAAGAGGAATGCTTCGTTTTTGGCTATGCCCTATCAGACTGGGTTCTCGGACCTTTACGACGACGATGAGTCTGTTCGCAATATTGAGCCGAACAAGAAGAATTGAGTATCCAATGAATTTTAAAATCAAAACCTAGTTCATAATCCACATTGCTTAACAGCTAGTTCATGTTTCACAATTTCACTACTAGACTCATTGTACCATTAGACACTGTTTGTTGGCATCATCTGACCCCACTCTGACAAACATGTACGGGGACATGGCGCATAACAACTGAAGAACTCAAGCAGTGTTTTGGCAGGATTGGAGACACTATGCCTCTCAAGAAAAACTCATTGACAGGAAGCAAAATACTACAAAGAGAGCAGCTTCACTACAGTTTGCAAAGCACTATATGAAGAGAGAAGCTTTACTACAGTCTTCGCATGTGTCGAGAAATTGTATACATGGAAGCGGTGTGCCTATCACAACAAAGGATCACCTTGATCATCCACATCATCGAACTGCCCAGTGGCTTGTTTCCCATCTGCCGCACTCTGTCCTTCATTTTTGGATGGTTCTTGGATTGCTGTTGGTTTCTGCTGCTGCTTAACTGTTTCCTCTTCATCGTAATCCTCCTCTGCGTCTGAAAATTGTCCGTTGACGACTTCCAACCCCGGTTTGACCACCAACATGTTGTCTAATCTTTCCAACATGACAGCCCGTTCTTCTGGTGTTGCCTCCAGATTGTCATTGTTGTCTACTCCCATGATAATTGGATTTTGCTGCTGCTCCCCCATCATTGCCATCATATTGTTCATCATTCCCATCATGCCAGTCGCGCTGCCACTTTCGTCTTGTATTGGATGCAGTTCAATGAGTTGGGTAATGTTTTCGAATAGTGTTTCACAGAGTTTCGTTTTTTCCTCTTCCTCGTATTTTTTGCCTGGTAAAATGGTAATTTCTTGAGGAAGGGACTCTTCATCTGCGACCTCCACTTGTAGGTACACTGACACCGGCTCCGAGGATTGGGCATGCAGTTGGATGGATTCTGCTTCCACTTGAAAGCTGTCACCTAACTTGGAAGGGTTAGTCTCAATGTTGCTGCTGGATGTTTCAGCATCGTTTTGATGGCTTTGTGAGGAGGCAACAAACAGACATCGTTCCGACGTGACAATAAGTGAAAACATTTGGATAGAAGTGTCCTCTGGTGAAGTCTCAGCAGTTTCTTCAACCATTGTCGTCTCCTTGTCATCATCCTCTTCTTCTTCCTCCTCCTCTCCATCGCCTCCCTTGATTGACACTAGCACAGGTATCCGGTCCATCAAGACCCTTTCATCTTTTGATTCGTCCAGGAGTTGACTCAAGGCAGCTGTGATGGCTCCATCATCCCCAGTTTCAATCGCCGATTGCAAAGGCTGCATGTTGGTGGACGCCACATCGCCTACTACCATGATATGTCCCGTCGATTCATCACCGTCAACCCGATGCTTCTTTTGATCTGTCATCTCTCAACTGTAACAACACTGCGACAATGATAGCTATTTGTGGTTGTGGCGTTGTGGGCGTCTCGGCGTCGAGTTGCTTCGAACGGGACAACAGCGGAGGCTACTAATAGGGTGGGGGTTACAGCTGGCTAAAAGAAGCTAGCTCAGCCGCTAGAGCAAGTACCAGGTGGTACCTGGTACCGGAAAGTGCTCCACAAGTTTGGATCCAGTGTTGTGGGTACAGTACCGGTACGGTAAGAGGTGGCATCATAATATTTGAAAAGTTGAGATTGCTTATTTTTCTTTCTCCCTGCAAACGATGTCAATAGATAGACGACGAGGATGTTGTCGGCATGCCCGCTGTCGGCATCAGCAAGGCCCATTGAAGTAAGGGGAACAGAGGCAGGACGTCTCCATCACCTGAGGCATGGCCGGTGCCACCCGTCAGCATCACCTGACCTCCAAACTCCAAGGAGAGGCTGTTCCGAGAAGGCTGCCAGACTCGGAATTCTGCAACAACATGACGGCTGGCCGTGCCGGTACGGTACCAGTGGAGGAGGAGACGACAAGCAAATTCTTGGGCTTGTTTTCTCGCGACGAAAAACTTGGTGGACTCCTTCAGGGAGCTACTTTTATCGGCCGCTGTGCCGAAGCTAGCAGTTCAAGCCTCGCTGTTTTGTGCAGCATCATGCACTTATACGCGGACCCTACCAACAACGACTATCTCTTGTCGCAACCCACCCTACCAACGACGACTATCTGTTGTCGACACCCACGGCCAACTGGGAGCAGTTGAAATTTGGCGAAGTCGTGACGATGGACTGTGTTTGCAAAACATTCTTTCGCAACGTAGCCGTCAATACTGAACACATGACTTGGAAGAGACAAGGACGAAGCGATTACTGCTTTACGGAAATGGCCCAGTGGACGGATCAGGCAATTGACGACCTTGCAATGGCGGTGCCTTGTACAATGAGACTTTCTACTGTTTTCTTTCTTGACTGGGTCACTCGGTTCCATAGTCTCTAGTTAGTTGACTGTCGAAGCGTGCCCCTCAAATGCAACGGTATCAACAGGGGTGGACAGGGTTGGCTGAAAATCAGTGCAAGCAAATAGACATTGTAGTGGAAACCCCTAAACTACGTTGTACGATCCACCCAGCACTGAACAAAAGCATCCGCTTGGATCTGGTATGGCCAAACAAGATGTGGGTTGAAAGCCGTGCGAAAGTGATTGGCTATGTGCCAGAATGGCAATCCATTTCTAAAACTTCGAGCAAGGAAAACCTTTGCAACTGCGGGCAGCTCGGGCCCGCTCACGCATGCATCCAATGTAGCCCTCAGACACCGGCACGTACTGCGACATTGCCCTTGCCCTTGCCACCGCGCTTTTTTCACTTCTGTGGCTTCAGCATCTCCACGAGTGGGTGGAACGCACGACCAGATTCTTTACAGGGCTCTTCGGTATCGGTGGTGGCATGGTAACAGTCTCACTCATGCTTGCGATGGGAGCCATCCAGCAGTTGTGAGCGCCACTTCCAGTGCCATGAATTCTGTTTACCAGTTTTCCATCTGCCAGTTCCTACCTGGTCTTTGGCCTGATTCTGTACAACTATGCCATTGTTTGCTTTGTGGTTCCTTTCTTTGCTTCCCTGTTCGGAAACAAGGTGATGCATCAAGCCCGTCAAGCCAAGAGCGCCAATGGACGCTACTTCGAACGCAACTCCTACATCGCGTTTTGCCTAGGTGGTGTGATTTTGGTCTCTTCCTTGCTGATGACTGTTGACTATGTCTTTGGAGTATATGACTTGACAACATTGAATATCCACAGGGTCTCTGTGAGGGATATCGGATCTAGTCCTTGGTCACTGTTGCTGCCATATCTACCTAGTCTTCTTGCCTGTGAATTGCAATAGGCTTGTCGATACTCTGCTCTTTAGTCTTTGAAAAACACCTCCATATGTGGATTTTCCCATCGGCCGCTCCTGTGGCACACAATCCAGACCAGTTGCTGTTGGGTGCCCAATCCATAGCAGAGACACTGTCGTCATGTCCTCGTAAAATGGCCTTCAGATGCGACTTGTCGCGGTTGTTGACGGCAGCTCGGCCCATGATTCGTAACCGTTGATCCCATCCTGCCACGGCAAATAATCGTCCACCTCCTGGTTGAAATCGAAGTTGGTTGATTCCGGGTTTACCTGTACGACAAGTAGGGATCCTTGATCTGACACGCACTTGAATGGTATTGTTGTTGTTTTTGTCACTAGCAAAAGACCCAATAGTGGCCTTGAGAATGGCCACTGTCCCTTGCTCTTTTTCCGGTAGCTCTTGCTGTCCCATGCTTTCCCCTGCCATGCCTGCAATTGCCACAACTCCGTTTGCTTGTGGGCCATGAGACGGTGCCATATCCAATGCCAGAACTGGATCAGTAGAGAGCTTGATGCTGCTGACAGTAGCAGGCGAGATTGTGGTTTCTTTATGATCCATCAACATGCGTAAATCATGAAAGAACACTGTCCCTGATTCCATTCCACATGCCACAATGGGTCGACTACCGCCTGCTGAGATGATAGTCGACTCGGAAAAGGCGAGACTGGATAACATTCCATGTCGACGACGGCTGGCAAAGTATCCTTCATGGTCCATCGGCATGACATTATCTTGCTCTTCGGGAACCAGTCCCGCTCCTGGAAAGACCGCCACAGGTGATGCAGTTGGTTTGATTCTCCAATCTCGAATGGTGGCAACAGCATCATCGGCAGAGGGCAAGGCGACCAAATTTGGATTGGAATGACAGGGAGCCGCTGCGCAGAAAGTCTGCGAGTGGGTTGGAATGGAAGATAGAGTGGTGGCCATATTATTGCCATTATTTGCACCTTCCCAATGATGTAAAGATATGGTCCCCCTTAAGTCTCGTGTTTGATAGAGAAAGTGTTGGTTGTCGTGCAGTCGCCGCAAGGACCATCCTGGTCCTCTGTCATCTATGAAATGGGCAGTGGTGGCTTGTCTCTTGGACAAATCCCACAAGAGGCAGTCCCCATTGGCATGACAGGATGCCAAATATCGTCCCATAAGCAGTGATGTAGCGGCCACTTGCTGTCGAGCCATTCGTGTAGGATCATTTTTGGCAAGACTCTCAGATAGCAGTATGCGGGAGCACTGAAACGAAATGGGACCATCATCATCGTCGTCACTGCTGCTACTGCTGTCATCGTTACCATCTTCGTTCTGTACTTTGTTTTCAATACATGGATTGTTGTTCATGTGATCACCATGATGAATTTGTGGTACAAAACAAATGGAAGCAACTGACGATCGACTGGCAGCGGTTCCCATGGGAGTGTCAGCCCCTGTTTGAGGGTCCATAGTAGTTTGCAGAGTTACCAAAGGATCCAAAGGAATGTCACCTTGACGATTCTTCGTTTGGGATATTGGCGCTTCATGGTTCCTTCGATTAGTATCATCAAGATGGAGCTGAGGTTGCAACATCTTCATCGCCTTTTGGAAGAATACGAAACGAGAAACGAAGGTCGACTGTGGGGATTGTGGGCACTGCGGCAGTGTTTGGCCAAAATGATCCCGATGGACGTAGGAACTGAGATCAAAAACCGATAGGGTTAGCGTTTATTTGGGTTTGCTCCAACCTGGGTTTGCGCATTGGTTTGAAGCCAAAAGCTTCTCTGATGAGCACCAACAGCCAACAGCAGAGGAGCATCTCCTTTCCACGGCACACCGCCGTCCCGTTCAACAGGAAGCATCTCATTGAATACCATCATGCCCTCCGCATCAGCAGAAGCTCCCAGCGCCAGTGCCCGTACCGATCGTATGCCTCTCTTGTTGGATCAAAAGGACCTTTGGCTCAACTAGATCCTTCCCTCAGTTGGAATGGGTCATTTTGTTTGTTTGCTGGAGGAGTCAACATGCAGCTAAATCGACTCTAAAAAAGTATTGTGGCTCTGTGGAGACCCCGCCTTGACTCAAAAACCTTCTTATAAATGCCACTGAGGACAACAAGCATGCAACTAGCACCAGTACATTTTGCAGTTCTGCAATCTTTAATGTGGCCATTCTTGGGTATGCCCATGAGTGTGGCTTTCCATGGGATCGATGGACATGTGCCCATATTGCCAAAACTGCAAATGTTCAGGTTCTACGGTTGGCCCATGACCATGGCTGTCCATGGGATGGCACAGCAACCTCGGCAGCCAGCTGCTGGCTATGGACATTTGGATGTCCTCAGACATGATCATGCAAATGGCTGTCCATGGGATGAATGGACAAGCTATGCAGCAGCTTCTAACGGGCACTTGAAATTGCTGCAGTGGGCTCGTGAACATGGCTGCCCGGCCGTGCGTGGGATCCATTTACTTGCTCTAGTGCAGCTCCACAAGGTCATTTGGCACTACAGCTACCACACCTTGAACACTGCTTGATTGCACAGCGAACAGTGAGCAGTGGCGTGTAACGTAGTTTGCTTTAGAGGAGCGACAGTCCATGATGCGCTGATTGATCGACGAGGAAGGTTCAGTGCCTCAGCTCCGTTCAGGGTCCTTCGCGGGGGACAATTGGGCAATCTTAGTGAGTACAGAGTACATACATGTACGAGCGTTCGTAAACTTTCCATCCACGAAAGTATCATTCAATAGTACTAAAAGGCTTTGCGGACGCCTCAAGATGAGCTGAATAGAAAAGGAGCAAAGTACCTGGTACCTGGTACCAGTACCAGGTACTTGTTGGAAAACAGGATCAGCAGAGAGTGTTCCGGAAACTGGAAAAAGCCTCTCCTCGATTTGGGCACGTGCTTGTGAGTTGCAAAGGCTCTTGCAGGAGTTTGGTTCTTTGGTTCTCGCCGTATACTCCATCCATTCTGGAGCGGCTCCTGCTCCCAACTTCGCTCTCTCTGCTCCACCCCTTCTGTATGTCAGCCAATGCAATTGCACAGACCGCTGACTGGTTGCATGCTATGGTTCCGTCGCTCAAACACCTACCTTTTACTAGTAGGGTTCCATTGGAGAGGATGGTGTCCTCTCACTCCGAAGTATCCTGCGCATGGTTGGAGCGGCACCGGCACGCATAGTAGAGCATTCCTTTGTGCATTGTCTTCATCAAACTCCTGACACTTCCTCCGGCAGCAAGAGGGTTGGTGGATATTAGTGACAGATCACATCTCTGCCGAGCTCTTGAACCTCCAACGATGTGCGGTCATCTGTCAGATCGAAGCTCAATACGACCTGAGAATATTGAGGGTCGGGTCTACAGTGCCACTCCATGAGGTCCGTTGATAAAGTGCCTTCAGTGATGAAAGTATATTGTATGTAATTCGCCATGATTCTCAGTGACGATTGGGCATTACTGGAGGGTTGGAGGGAAGAAGACTCCGTCTGCATGTTGGGTTGCCCATCCTTTGTGCGCCAACCAGGACCTCACTCGAACTGCATGAGCGAAGCAAAGCTGGAGGCTGTGACGCAACAACCAACGCTGATGTTCGGTCCTGGCGTTCTGGTAGTTTTGCCCACCGCGGTTGCTACTCATGAGCATGATGATACCCCCATACTGGTCATTCGCCTGGATCCCTTCTACTCCGTCGGTGTATGATCATGCAGTTCCACAGATACACAGTTGACTGCTTGGCCCAAGACATTGAACCTTTGGAAATGCTTCGTCTCCAACACAACGAGTATATCACCAATCAGTCGAGAGAGACTTAATGCGATACACTTGAAAACTCCAATTTGATACGGCGAGAATTCATCTCAACATCCGACCAGCAAGATTAGCGCTCAAGAAATTCAGCCACAAACTCCTGGGTGCACTTGATACCGTCGGCACGACATATGCTGTTTCTTCCTTGGCTCACTATCTGGCAACTCGAGTTTCTCATCCAGACTATGAAAGGCGACAGCGGCGACTCATCAGAAGCCAATATGCAAGGGGAAATTTCCTCGTGAGCCACTCATCCTTTGCCCGTTCCGCTATCGTTGAAGTACACTTTCCTTCAGTCTGCGGATAACCCCGACAAGATCGGCTCACTACCACAAGTCCAATCTTGTGGATACCGGGAGGGAGTCCGGGAAGGGTTGGCTTGACGAGACGGCGAGAGACGAGCACGGATTGTGCCCCATGCGAGAAGATTGGTTGAGGCAAATCTTTGGATGCTACTGGGACTGTCGCTACCTACCGTACTCGATGCTGTATCCAATGCACATTTAGTTTGAATTGAGCGGCGTGCTTGGATAGTCATCTGAGATATTCGTACAAGTAAATGCAAAGTGCGACAATCCTCAGCTCAAAGGCTCCATGATCCACCACTGACGGTGGGTCCACAGTTGTGCAAGCCAAGCAAGGGAGATCTCGTTTCACCAGAGGGAGCCAAGAAAACATCAAATCATGTGCTCTCTTCGTTCAGGTACACGTCTTGTGGGCTTCATCGAAGATGGCAAAAGATTGCAGATGATCCAGAACGGAGGAGATTGATTCCAGGGTGGGATGATGGCAGTATTCCAAAGGCAATGGAACGATGGATCCTTCCGTGGCAGATCCGTACCGGACCTTCTTCTTGGTCACCAGGTGCAAGTGCGACGCCAACGCACTTCCACCTATTGATACCGCTATCTAACGCTGGTCTCAACAAATCCTCAGTGGTGGCGGCGCCAGCAACGAACACAAATCTCCAATGAATCATCTTTGTTAGCTCCATCAAGTAAGTACTGCGGCCCTGGATCTGCAGGAAGTTGAGCGCCTCCACATCCCATGTAACACCGGGATTCACCTGACTCTGAGCGAGGGACTTTCTTTTAACCAAAGATAGGCAAGGAAGGCTGCTTTTGTCCTCACTCGAGCACATCGTCATCGTCGTGTGCAGGCTTCACCCGTGCAAATTCTTTCCAAAGCAAATTCTTTCCGAAGCTTTGGCGTCTTAGATGTGGCTCGAGGAAGAAGGTAGTATCTGTGTCCAGGGTTAGAGTTCACCTTTTCCCTCCCTTCCACGCCACGTTCTCCTGCTTCGACCTTTGCCCCAAGGAGACCGTCCGACGGTCTCGATCAAGGAGTGCAGCTTTCGACACCGTACCTAGTACTCGTAGAGAAGCGAACCAAGCCAGTACCTACGAGAGCCACAATGCGTTCTTCTTCCCACTACCAAATCCAATGAGACAGATAGACAAAACATCGAATGCAACCAAAAGTCACAGGAGGAGCGAGATCAGGGCTCGCGCCCACACCCGTTCTGCCCTCGACAAACAAACGGAGAGATTTCAACTTTTAGGTCCTCGTTTCAGGTATGGTAACCAGATTGCGTTTACAGATACCGGTAGGTTTACACTACTCGTGGAAGGCTCAAACTTTCGTTCCCCAAGCGTCCATCTACTGCACATTCCTTGTAGTGGCCACCGAGTGATGCCAGACTCCGCCCATATACTCAGTTATGCTATCAGACTTGTCACTCTCAAGATTCAAGATTGATGACTGTGTTTGGCTGTCTCCAACTGCGTGTAGAAAGTACCGTAAAATGCTACTTACTATGCTTTTGCTCATAGTCCTGTTGCCATATGGGATTTCTAGAATTAAGGCCTCGATTAATCGGAGTGCCATACGAGACACCGAGGCATTAGTTAGGCAAGTGAAGAAGAATTATCGGTTCATTCGGATGCTCTTTTGTGGATGGTCAATTTGCACCACCAAGCGCACTGATACCTGATACCACCAGAAAAAACGCTTTTCATTGTCTTGATTGGTCTGTCGTCTGTCGGAGGAGACGGCAAGGGAAAATGTCTGTCTGTGTTTCCTGACTCTCTAGAGCTTGGATTGAGATGAAAGGGCCTCTTGTGGTTTCAGCCTTCATCTCGTCGTAACCGCAACCCTCCGGTTTCAATTTCATAGACACCGCACGCCTCGGCACTCTCTGTCCAGTACCGGCGTCCACCGCCGGTTCCAGACTTCTTCGATTGAAGCAACTGCAGGTCACGACGAATCGACACTGGGATGCAGTGGCATAGCTGGCAAAGATGGGAATTAGTGATGTTTTGGGCAGTTTGGTAGACACCAGCTAGCTTGGCTGGAAAGTACGTTGACGCCCTCTGTTTCTGCCGATGAGGAATCTTAGCACACCATCTGCAGCGAATGCCAACCTGCCCAAGGACAATAGGTCGATTGCGTCCTTGTGCGCCGGCTTCTAGGTCGTCTTGACCAACCACAAAAAACTCCAGCTGTTGTCTCGCAAGACATTGATATGGAGAGATCTTGGTGTCGTCGTTGGAGGTATAAAGCAGAATGGATTCGCTGTCGGATGGAGCCGGAGGACCCAGTTCTTGTTCCTGCTGTTGTCCTATTGCCGCGGTGGCACCAGGCAATGATGCTACGGCAGGCACTCCCGACGACGCTGCTGCCGACGATGCAAATGATGTCGACGATACGGATGGAACCCCTGACGAAGCTGCTGCCATTGATGGTGGTACTTCTGCAGAAGCACCCAACGTTGATTGCTGTTGTTGGGCAGTCAAGGATGGCGATGAAGCACTGGCGTGTGGGGCTTCAACTGTTGGCGGCATCATCATTTCCTGCATGCCCCCTGCCGATAAATTGAAGATCCCCAGTGGTGGATTTGTCAGAGCAAACAAGTTTAGAGAGGCCAAAGGGTTGTGCTGCTGCAGCTGATTTGCGTCGAGCACTGATCGAGACATTGGAGCTGCTGGAGGCGCCGCAGCAGGTCCAAGCTGACGTGCGGACACAGCCCTCTGCAGGAGAATGGCGTCGAGGCCATTCGCACCCCAAGCGTTACTGGTAGCGGATGCATTGAGCAATGCGCTCTGAAGTGGGTTTACCAAAGCTTGATTGGCGAGCAGACTGCTATTTAGTTGGGCTCTTGCCGTTGCCAACTGGATCAGGGTGTTGACGTCTGCTGTTTGAGCAGAATCAGATGTCTGCTGATTCCTAGATGCAAGCTGAAGGATGGAAAGGATATCGGGATTCTGGTTAGAGGAAGTACTTTGTTGTTGCAGGGCGTTTACTCCATGCGAGCCGGAAGCCACGTGTTGGCCACGGAATGTATGCGATACATTGTTGGCAGATGCAGCACCCGACGACGACGACGACAGACCCCGTGCAGCCAAGGCAGACGCAAGGATGCGTTGGGACTGTGGCTGAAGAAGGGAACTGACATCAAACCCTGGTTGCTGGGGATGCAACTGACCAGCATTGAAGAAGAAATTTGCTGTCCCCTGATTCCACGCCGAAGCCTCAGCCCCCGCAGAACCAACCGACGCAGTTCCACTCAGAGTATCTTGCAGAGCACGTTGTGTTGATTCGCTACCAGCATCGGTTGGCAAGGAAGCTCTTGCTCCGGCTGCAAAATTATCAGCCATTGGATTGTTGGCCGTTTGTCCTTGCTCTTCAGCAGCCCAGCCAGTAACAGCTGAAGCCAAAGTGGCCGCCGGATTGATTCAAAGAAACACCAGTGTGAGTGTGGTCGTGAGAGTGGGAAGGCATACACCCTAATTCCCATGGGGTCATCGCGCCTACTTGTGACAAGGGGGGCCTTCCCTCCTTCGAAACTGAAACAAACATGAATGGTTCAATCCACGTACCTGTTGGTGCTGATACGCCTCTTCGTGGCGCAACATTCCTAAGGAATGTGTCGCTTAGCTTGGACTCTTCAGGTCCTTGTGCATTGTCAGTTTCTTCTCGTGCCCGCTTCTGACCTCCACGATTTCCCTGGTCCATGTTACCTATGAAACACTGGTATGATACGAGGCACCGGACGCAGATTAGAAGGTGTCCGACGTTCGATGATCAAGAAACAACAAAGCTCCACTCGGCTGGCTGAATGTCTTGAGGGCACGTCCTGAATTGCAAAGTTCTGCTACCCAAACCAAACCAGAGCAGGAGACGATGAGTAGTTGAACCGAAACCACACAACAGTCACTTGAAAGGCTTCTCTGACGGGGAGTATCCAATGATCAAACAGGTGGAAGCAGCAACCACAAAATGGTTCAGAGTTGTGAGGACAACAAAAGCTTGTCCCCTTTCTCTACCGGTATGGTTTTGTGAATTCTTAGATCACCAGCAGAGGAAGCGAATGGTGCGATGGTACCAGAAGAGGTTTATGTTTATTACTACTAGTATGGACTGGGCAGCTTGTGGGGGCTCCCTGTTCAAGCCTGGACCAATTTCTTGGTATTGCTTGTCTGGCTTCCTATTTTGATTCGCCCTCCCTGAAGCTTGCGTGCTTGAGTACTAATACCTGGTAGTACTTATCGAACTGACCGACAGATGCGCACGTTGAGGCGGTCATCGAGTGCTAGTAGCTGGCTACTCTAGTAGCTACTAGTTGTGCTACCAAGCAGCACACGCTGTGCCGTAACAGCTTGAACGAATCATTTGTCCAGGGGCGGCTTTGTATTGCTTTCAAGTACTTTCGACTGTGGATGCCAGCATGCCAGCTACCTTGCATTCCATCGAGAAATGCTACCGCTCATCCATGGGACATTTTTTAGCAAGCTTCATGACTGAAACTTCCAAAAGATTGAAGGAAGATTGTGCAAAGATTGAAGATTTGGCGGACTTTTGTTTTTCATTTATCATTTTTACACTACCGTCCACAGAACGATCCAATTAAAAATGCCAGAGACACTCCAGGGTATCTGGACATTGAAGGAAATACTTATGCCAGCACTTACTAATAGTACTCTTGCAACTCTGTCTGTAGCAATAGGTAGTACTTAGTACTCTTTTCATCCTTGAGCGAGAGAGCTACCGGTAGCTAGCTATTATAGCTAGCGAGAGTGTCTTCAATTTCTCACAGTTTGTTCATTGGGTGCGTAGGATCTGCCATGGGAGGACTGTAGCGGTACGTGGTACTTGGTAGTTGTAGATGGCGCCGAGGCGAACAAAAAGACCAATAAGCTGCGTTCCCGTACTCGTAGATGCAAGAATCTGATGATGCTTACTGCCTCTGAGAGCACTATCTCTGAGTATTCGGTATTCGGTATTCGGTATGCTCACTCCAGACTCCAGCGTACTCCATTAGAAAGATGATTTAATCATTATTGGTCAACCAGTAAGTCTCGCCACCGAAAGTCAGAAAGAATCTCATTGTCACGATTAGTCCAGACTACCTCACTCTAATAATACCGGCGGCTATCAAAGGCGACTACAGCTACCGTGCTTGGTCCTATTGGCTACCGCACGGTAAGAGTAGATCTAGCTGTCTCCTTTTTCCGGTTTCGGGGAAGCAAAGGTTCAAAGGTTACGTATCGGGTTCTTACTTGCCTTTTGAAAATCTGCACCCGTCTTAGACATCGTAAGCACGGAGCCGTCTGGTTGGGCTACATCGCAGCTGGGTGGTGCTTTTACAATGATCCACTGGCAGGGCTGGGTCGAACTGAGTGGTTATAGATAAGTGGCTGCCTGTTTTTGGCTGGATGAGTGAACTTGCTTGCGTACCCATGTACTCGGAGAGTACCCATTACTATGACATTGTATTAGGTGTTACCGGTAGGTTCCTTCTACCTTTCGACGTGAGTGTTTGGTAAAACTGCGCCGGGTTCTGTACTACAGGTACATGTACTTGTGAGCGGCGTGCCTTGTGATGAGTGCGATGTGAGCCTCCACTCTCCACATTGAGCAAAGTTTCAATTGCGTTGATTGTCTGTCACTGACCTGGCTCAGCTCCTGGCTCCCATATCGGTACTGCCTGGGTGGTTAAGAATAGGTCTCGACGTGAGAGTTCTACATGCAGACCCAGCCACTTCTAGCTAGCAGTCGGAGTCCTCTGCCTGCCACGGCTAATAATGATGATATTCCAATACCGGCAACCCATCAGTCCAACCCGCATGAAGCCCACCAGAATCTTTGCTTTGCAGTTGGCATAAGCAGCCCAGATCAGATCACTACGCCACGTCCTGAAAGTCTTGGGCCCTTGCGCCAACGACGCTAGAATGCTTTCTTTAAAACGAGGTAAATAAAACCTCTAAGATAGAAAATGTGGATTAATTATCCACGTTTTCAAATTTGGTAACTGAACCTCGTTTCTTTCGAAAGGTGAATAAATTGAAAAACAATGGAAACTTCGCTCTCTAGCTAGAGTCTACTCTAGTTCGTTTTTCGAATCGGTTGATAAAATTACTATTGGCATCTCATTTTCAGCATTTGTTTTGTCCAAAACATATACTAGTAGAACTTATCCAAGTTTTCAAATCGTTTATAAACTAACTTTGAAGTCCGCAGCCGTGGTACCGGTAGCGGTCAAGTCTGTGTGGTGCGAGCTCCTTCATCTGGTTACCCGCTGTCAACAAGAATTGCTTCACGTGCACAAACGGTTTTCTCTACCGTATCGTCTGTTAGACGGCAAATAGCTATAGAAGACATCCAAAAGTGTCTCTAGTATTTTGATTCATGCATTACTAGCTAAATGGTTTCATCTTCAGAATCGCTTTCAAGGAAGGGGCTGCGTTTGGACGGCCGAATTGTGTTGTAGCTGCAACCTGTTTAGACAGGAGCATTTCCAACTCCTTCGCTTTGCTTCTTGGCGGATTCACTTTGGGGCCCTGTAGGCATGTTGATCAACGCTGATGGGCTGGGCGAAATTCGAAGACCACCATCTTCGACGTCATACACTCCCTGGTCTTTTGCACTCTGTGACCAATACTTCTTCCCACCTCCAGCACCAGATTTCTTGGCTTGCAGTCTCACCAATTCCTCGCGGATGACTGGGGGGACACTCTGACACAGACGGCTCAGGTGGGAATTGCTAATGTTTTGCGCCGCCTGATAAATGCCCTCTAACCGGCTGGGATAGTACGAAGAAGCCCTTTGGCGTTGGCGACTGGCCAAGCTGGCACACCAGCGGCATCTTATCCCAAGCTGACCCAAGACAATGGGACGATTCCTTCCTTGGGCGCCCGCTTCCAGGTCTTTATCGGATGCCTCAAAGAGTTCAATCTGTTTGCGGGCCAAGCACTGATAGGGCGACAACTTCCAGTCATCGTCCGGAGTGTACAGGAGCTTTTGACCGTCAGTACATGTCAACAAAGCATTCATGTCAGCCTCGCTGAGCTGGTTGCCTTGTTGATTTGCACCTCCTTGGCCAGCGGGGACGTTGGATGCCATAGATAGCGTTTGCATCGAGGCAGGCGCAGGAGAGGAGGACGACGAGGGAACCTGCAGTGTTTGAGGAGTCTGCTGCACAAGAGCATTAGCGGGGGCGGGGGCGCTTGTTGGTGCGCCGCCCGTTGCCATGGCGTTCATCACTGGACCTCCAACAAAAGCAAACGGGTTTGCCCCGGTCCTTAGCCGTGCCTGTAACGTCTCTAAGAGGTTTGGGGCTATCGGAGCTGCCGAGCGGGGATGCAATTGGAAGCCTTGCAGACCAGCAAATGGGTTATTACCACTGGGTCTCAAAGCATGCTGGGCGGCGGCAAGGTTTGGGTTGAAGGTGAGCCCGAGTTGCTGCCTGGGTTGTTGGAGCTGGAAGGCCGTGTTGAGCAGCTGCATGCGAGGGTCCAAAACGAGATGCGTCACTATATCTTGTGGAAGACAAGTCAATTGAGATTATCATTTTGTCTAACGGAGATATTGCCATTGATTGTTTGTTTGCTTACCATCGTTGCGGCCCTGTTGCTGCTGCTGCTGATGATGATGTTGCTGTTGCTGCTGCTGCTGCGCAATCAACTCATTCACCAAGGAAGTCCTTCGGCGATTAGACGAGATATCCACCTTCTCCTCATCGTCTTCGGGCCGATCTCTCTTGCGAGAGTTGAGACTGTTGTTAGGGTCCATTGCACCGTTGCACCGGAAATACAATTTCATCGATCAAAGTAGAAGTAGGCAAGTCTTCCAGGTTCACCGGACCAGATTCGATTCGATTCAACACGTGTGAGCACAACAACGCCCACTGTATGGTATGGTAAAGAAAGACAGCTACCTCGAGCTTCAGCACCAAAGAGTGTGTATTATCAACTATCAACCTTTGGTGAATTGAAAACAAATGGAATGGGTGCTTCCATTCTGAGGAGGGTATCTAGCGTTTCTACCAAGAAGCTCCTAATACACAATCTGCGAGCGCTTCTTGATTTTGATTGGAAGTGTTTTCTGGGACCCTTGCCACAAAGGTCAGCAGACTTGCAAAAGTTAAGGGGGATGTGGTAGATTTAGACAATAATTATCGAATAGAATCATGCCATATTGTACCCCATCTTTTGGTATAATACAATTGCACCAAAAGGTCGGAGCGTTTTTGGTTTGCTAGCAAAGGTTTCCGGAAGAAGAGCCAGCTCCCACCATTTCTCTAAGCCAGCTACTGCTAGTTTTATGTTGAAGCGCTAGCTACCGGTAGCCAGCTGGCGCGATCACTGCCATCCATCCAATCTGCGATGAATCTCCTGTTGATGTGTGGTACGTGGCATCTAATTGAATCATTCGGATACTCCACAGAGCTCTCAAGAGTACCAGTGCTACTTACTCGGAGTTGCTGACTACCAGGTACTGATACTTCATCAGAGTTCGAAGTTGATTGCTGAAGAGTCGAAGAGTACAGTAGGTCATCACTCGAATCGACTGCACTCAGTGAAGTTTTAAGTGTCAACTGGACCTCTGTGGAAACTTGAGTCGTGCTACTTTTCGTCTCCTAAATCCTTTGATCGTCTCCTATTAATGGATTTTGTCTCCTAAAAATAGGAGACGAAACGGATTGTCTCTTAAAACTTTTTTTTGCTCTTAAAACGTCTCCTATTTACAACGGATCGTCTCCTATTCTCAACGGATCGTCTCTTAAGTGTACCATGTAAACTGTATGGTATCGTCTCCTAAATCTTTCGGATCGTCTCCTATTTCGAAACGATCGTCTCCTAATTGGAATGTCTCCTACTGAATCGTCTCCTAAATATAGGAGACGATTGCTTTCGTCTCTTAAATCATTTCGATCGTCTCCTATTCCTCGGAGTATCGTCTCCTAAGTATTTTGCCAGGAATGACGTTTCCACAGAGGTCCTGAATGAGAATCGATCAGGACAAGATAGGTCTAGATGCACAAAGCCGGCAGGAGGCAGCTGTCAAGCAGAGCTGTGCAGTTTTGGTTAGAGTCGCATTCTTTGAGCAATAGCTATACCAGTATGGTCATACAGTACCGTACTAAGTACTAAGTACTCCATGAGCACTATACCTGTAGCAGTACGGGTACGTGTACTCGGGCGGTAGTTCACAGCATCAGAATACTGAGTACAGCATTAACAAACGTAGACTCTAACTCCATTAAATTTCACCATTCACAGCTACTAATACTCTAGACATGTTTTCATGTTTTCACACTTTCACACGATCGTGCCAGCGCAGTCAAAAGTCTAATTTACGCAACATCGACACGTCGACACCACAGTTGCCGAGGAGTGTTTACGTAGTTAAGTCATTTGCTGAGGAGAATAACCCAACCAGAACTTGAACTTCTGGAAACTGGAAAGAGTTTCTATAATCATTTTTGAAACACAGTTAGAGTGAGTCCTATCAGCAAACATACAAAAGAAGCTCTGACAGCTCTCTGACACAGCCCAGTTAAACCAAGATTTGTCCTTTCCACCTTCTTACCAGGCAAACTTGGGGACAGTGGCTAGCCGTCCTAAATTTTTGAAACACAGTTCTCCTTTCAGCACAAAGTTAAAAAAGAAACTCTGAAACAGCTAATGGCGAGAAACCGAAATCTGTCCTGTGAACCTTCTTTCCGGATACCAAGCAAGTTACAGCAGTACGCTCCAAACTCCAATACTAGTACAAGAAACTCCCCAAAAAGAAAACGAGCCCTGAGCTTTTAGAAAATGCTAAGAATCTTTTGATACTGAAATATCACAGACTGGTAAGAAACCTTCCCAGTACGGTATTGAGACCTCACAGCACAAGAAATACTATTAGTCTGACACCAAGAAAATGATCCTAACATGTGCCTAATCTTCAATTTGTCTGCCTGACATCAGAGACAGTGATCACCATCACTATTATTTGATCCAAACCAATTTACTAGTCCTGAGCAATTTGGACCAAATGGCCGAGGTGCACCGGGTGTATTCAAGTACTAACCTCCTGCTTGACCTAGAAGCTAGAAGCTTAGTAAGAAAGTCTTCTATGCTGAAATTGGCTTGTTTTGTTAGAAACAATCTGAGGGTCCAAAATGGTGCATCACAGTGAGAGAGGCCCCAGGGCTGCGCTAAATTTAGAGGTTTCTTATAAGTGAGTTTACAGTGTAGTCTAGCAATAGCTGGCAGTCCAGTTCGTGTTGGGAGTGGCTGCTATCCTCCTCTGTCCCAACTACCCGGCATTCGTCCTCTGAAGCATACGACTGTACCTCTACTCTAGCTAGTACGAGCCCTCGAGAAGCCTGAAGCCCTCAAGGCCTCCAGGTGTCGTCAAGAAGTTGTCAACCTCTTTCCTCCGAGTGTTGTTGTGTATGAAGTCCTTACGGTAGCATGCCGCTAGCTCTAGTGGTTGGCAGTCTTCCATCATTCCGCCTGTTGTGCTAGCTAGCTATTTTCACATTTGCAGCCACTTGGTTAGCAGCCAGATAACTTGATTTGAGTGCGTTGATGCCATTCCGCAGAGGTCAACATCGAGCTGATGGCGAAAGGCTGAGTCACTCGACGCTTCCATTGGTCCAAGAACTGCGGAATGGCTTATCAAGGTCCTTCAGACGTGGAAACAATAATACTAGTAGGTCTAGCTAGCTAGGTCTCTATCATCCCTTAGTCCCCGCGAAAGCTCCTCCCTCGGCTAGCTAGCTAGTAGTCTACAAGAGTAGTAGGACGTGGAGCTAAAAACATTCAAATCCACGGAAGACGACCTGGTACATGTACCAGGTGTCAGTGGTCAGATTAACCCCTTTAACGGTCCAGCTGACTAGGATCCAAGAATCCCACGACATTCCCGCGGGACGCACAACATTAAACATTGAAGGAGCAAATGCGCTGCCAAACAACTCAGCTCAGATCAATTGCGCGACTAATGTTTGTCATTGCCGTTGCTTTGGCGCGCTTTCTTGGCAGCATTTTTCTGAAGGACAGGTCTCTTTCTTCTGGTCGAACCGTCTTGTCTTTTTGGGTGTTATCTACTACCGTAGTACACGTTGTACAGTACAGTAGCGATAACACCTACCTTCGCTTTGACCACATCATTTACTTTGCTAGTCTATTAGTCATCCAGTGATTGTTTGTTTGTTTGTTTGTTTGATACCTGCAAGAGGAATTCAATCGAATCAGCTTGCCAATGACAACCAACAAGAGACAGAACGATGCGTCCATCTCGGATGGGATTGCTCCCAAACGCATTCGCGGCGGGGGTGGGGTGGATGCTATGAATTTTGTCGGAGATGAAATGATTGATGAAGACTTTATTGAGATGATCGAGGAGCAGAATCCAGAAGATTTTATCCCTGATGATGTGGAAGATTTTGACGATGGCGACTCTGTCATTGCCGCCTCCCGATCCAAGTGGCTGCGTCCTCCCTTGGAATCCAGACTCACCAATGAAAATGATCTGAATGTCCAGTGGCTCGACATTGACATGGTGGCGGGTCCACCACTCAAGAGAAACCCCAATCGAAAAAAGAGTGTTGTGGCTGGCAACACCAACGGACAACAAGTCCCCATCATTCGTGTCTACGGTGTCAACGAACAGGGACATAGCATTACTATGTTTATTCATGGATTCACTCCCTATGCCTACTTTGCATTGCCTCAACAATTTCCCGCCAAGGCATTTACAGAAAAAGTCAAGAAAGATATTCGTCGATTGTTGGACGGCCGTCTTCGCAATGCCCAGCGGAGCAATCATGGCAAGCTCAATGAGTATGTGTTGGCCGTGCAATATGTCGGGGATCACCGGTCCATTATGGGATATGAAACATCCCACACGCAATTTCTAAAAGTGCATTTGGCCATGCCCACGCTGGTACCAACCTTGAAACGCATTGTGGAGGGCGGAATTGATTTGGGAATTCCAGGATTCACGGGCGAGATCCCACTGGCAGCTTTTGAATGTAATGTCCCTTTTGTCTTGCGCTACATGATTGACATGGATATTACTGGGGCAGGATGGTTGACATTGCCTCAGGAAACCTACAAAGTCCGATCCAAAAACGAAAAACAAACCCATTGTCAGGTATGAAAGTCAGTCGCTGCTCTGCTAGTAGGGAAGAAGTGTAGCTTGCTGGGTGCTAATTGTTCACTTTGTGTCTCCTTGTCTCTTTTTCTTTCTTGACTCTACAGATTGAAGTGGATATCACCTACGATGACGTTGTCGCGAGGAAGTCAGAAGGGGAGTGGAACAAAATCGCTCCCATTCGCATCCTTTCTGTGGATATTGAATGTCAGGGGCGCAAAGGGCACTTCCCGGAAGCGGAGAAAGATCCTGTCATTCAAATCGCCAACACGGTGACCGTCTATGGAGAAAAGGAACCGACGATCCAAAATGTTTTCACGTTGAAAGGATGTCTGCCCATTGTAGGAGCCCAGGTCATATCCAGCGACAAGGAGGAGGATATGCTCATGAAGTGGCGTGCATTTCTGGAGTGTTCTGATCCAGATATCATTACAGGATACAACGTGCAAAATTTCGATATCCCTTACTTGTTGGATCGCGCCACAGCCTTGGCCAAGGGGAGCAGTCAATCCAAAACCAAATTGGCGAACTTTAGTCTGTGGGGGCGCGTCAAGAACTCCAGAGCCAAGATGAGAGATACCATGTTTCAATCTTCTGCATACGGGCGTCGATCCAATGTGGAAACAACAATTGATGGGCGTGTCATCTTTGACATGCTCCCCTACATGCAGCGAAATCACAAGTTGAGTTCCTACACCCTCAACAGTGTCTGCTCCGAGTTCTTGGGACAGCAAAAGGAAGATGTTCATCATTCCATTATCTCCGATTTGCAGAATGGATCCGACGAGGATCGCCATCGTCTAGCAGTCTACTGTTTGAAGGATGCACTGTTGCCCCAGCGGCTCATGGACAAATTGAGTTGTCTTGTGAACTACATTGAAATGGCACGTGTGACCGGTGTCCCCGTGTCGTTTCTCATCTCGCGTGGACAACAAATCAAAGTCTTCTCGATGATTCTGCGCAAATGTCAAGACGAGAAGTTGCTCGTGCCTACACTGGCCAAGCAGGGATCTGCCGGAGGTGATGTCGGATACGAAGGAGCAACCGTTTTGGACCCCATCAAGAAGTATTACACCGACCCTATTGCTACTCTGGATTTTGCCTCTCTGTACCCATCTATTATGCAGGCTTGGTGAGTCTAAGTATCGCGGCCTCGTACCGTTGAGAGTGATACTGATTGATTTCCCACGATACTGATTGATTCCTTCTTCTGAACCTTCTCGATTCGATTCGTCGGCTGGCGCAGGAACCTGTGTTACTCGACTCTGGTGAGCCCCACGGACGTGAATCGGGTGAATCCTGACAAGTACAAAAAGAGTGAAAACGGGCACTGCTTCGTACATTCCAACGTGAAGAAGGGCATCTTGCCGACGATTCTCGAGGAGCTCCTGACTGGTAAGTCTCCCGTATCTAGTTCCTCCATTGATGTATGTTTGTCTGGAAAGATCAACTCACATCGGTTGTCGTGTAGCACGTAAGAGGGCCAAGAGAGATATGAAGCTCGCACCAACCGAGTTTGAACGAGCTGTTCAGAATGGTCGACAGGTACGTCCATGAGTTGAACCTTGACACGGTTTGTTCACCATACCATCTCAACATTCCGTTGCAGCTTGCCTTGAAAGTCTCCGCCAACTCTGTGTATGGCTTTACGGGGGCCATCGTTGGTCATTTGCCGTGTCTTCCCATTGCTTCTTCTGTCACGTCCTATGGACGGTACTTGTTGGAAAAGACAAAGGAGTTCGTGGAGGACAAGTACACCATCGCGAACGGATATGAACACAATGCTCAAGTAATCTACGGAGACACAGACTCTGTGATGGTCAAGTTTGGGACCAGCGATTTGAAAGAGGCGTTTCGATTGGCAGAAGAGGCTGCCTCGAAAGCGTCCAAGATCTTTCCCAGTCCCATTCTGCTGGAATTTGAAAAGGTGTACTATCCCTATTTGCTGATGTGAGTGTCACGGGCTTGTGCTTTCCGCTGCTACATCACTGGTTTCATGCGCTTGCTGACAGATTGTTTCTGCTCTTCATATTTCAACCGCAGGAACAAGAAGCGTTACGCTGGTCTCATGTGGACCCAAGAGGACAAGTACGACAAGATGGATACGAAGGGACTTGAAACCGTGCGCCGTGACAATTGTGCTCTGGTCCGAGACATCATCCAGACGTCGTTGAACAAGATCCTCATCGACAGGAACGTTCGTGGCGCCATTGACTATGTCAAGTCTCAGATTTCCAACCTTTTGCAGAACAAGATGGACATTTCTCAGTTGGTGATTACGAAGAGTCTCAACAAGGGTGCCGAGTACGCGCTTGGTCTACCTGGAGGCAAGAAGGACGACTACAAGGTATGTCAAGACGAGTGCCACCGTCTGTATGTATGTTTGTAGCAGGATTGTGCGGCTCACACAGTTAGTTGCTGCGACAACTGTTCAGGTGAAACAAGCCCATGTGGAGCTTGCCGCTAGGATGCGCAAGCGGGATGCTGGGTCGGCACCTCAGATGGGTGACCGTGTGCCTTATGTCATCATTACAGGAGCCAAGGGCGCTGCCAACTTTGAAAAGGCCGAGGACCCAGTCTATGTGTTGGAGAATAACCTCCCCATTGATTGCAAGTGGTACCTTACCAATCAGCTGTCCAAGCCGCTCACTCGCATCTTCGAACCCATCATTGAAAACGTTGACAAGAACTTGCTGCAGGGAGACCACACTCGCAAGATCTTTATTCCTACCCCCAGTGCCAGGAAGGGCAGTTTGATGATGTTTGCTGTCAAGGCCACTACTTGTATTGGGTGCAAGGCTCCTGTGGATGCCAGCAAAGGTTTTTTGTGCAAGCATTGCGTTCCCAAAGAAGCGGAGATCTACCTGAGCAAACTGGCAGTGATGCGCGAAGCCGAGCTTCGGTACAATGATTTGTGGGCTACAGCCCAAAAGATTCATGGAACTGTACACTCGGATATCATGTGCACCGGAGATGGTTGTGCCTGCCAGTTCTATCGCCGTAAGAAAGTGCAAACAGATATCAAGCTTGCCCAGCAAGTGCTTGATAAGTTTGGTCGCTAGCCCTACTAGTAGAAAGAGTAGGCGAGGAGCAATGTTTGTGTGGACCTGCCATCTGAAACGGTCGTGAACCGTTCTTCGTGTGTGTTTCCGTACCCAGCCACCAGCCCGATTACCCGTTTCATCGAGGACTATAATGGTTCCATCTGGAGCTAGCTAGCTCGTAGAGGAAAGAATAGACGTCTATACCGCAGACTTTGGCACCACTTCCTCCTTGCTCTACTGCATTCACTATCGGTAGAGGAACCCCGCCAGGTACCGGAACCAGGACTGTATGGTACCAGGCATCTGTTCGACATCATCGCAACCTACCCGTACCAACTACGAGTGTACTAGCTAGAAACGTAGCTATCAACCGAAGTAGCCTGGGCTGAGAGTGTCAAACCGTTCGCTTCTCGATTAAAACGAGATTCGCTGATCGAATTATTCGACTGGAATCGATATCAATCCGACGCCTGATGTCAAACATGCCGATGTTCCCACTGCTAAAGCCGTAACGGCAGATTTTGGAACGTTCCAGGGTCGGGAAATCTGCTTTTCTAATCCACCTTTTTGTACTTTCGAAAGTGTAAATAGATAAAAGAAAACTATGGAGATTATTTTACCAAACATCATAATATATTATGTCTGGTAAGAAGAAGCATTTGAAGGAATATTGAAATATATTGTATAAAAACATGACTCAAAATCAAAATACAAAGCAAATTGCAGTTTCACAGTATATTTGCAGAAGTTCCCGGCAACTCGGCCCTGCATGCGGGGCTGGGTGTCCTCCAGCTTCCGCAAAAAATCAAGACTGTCGCCGTGGTGTCAAAGCTCCTCCCAGAACAAAGGCAGTATTTTTGCATCGTCGCACGTTCTCACAAGAAAGCGACCAACTTCGCAGAACAAGAGTCGAAAGAACAAAAATTAAAACAAAGTGAAGAAAACCACGTCCACCTTTTGAAATAGCTGAGTAAGACAAAGATACCAACCGCCCCCGATCGATCCTCGAGTTTATTGAAGCATTGGAATGTTAGTTTGTTCTGCCCTGAGATAGCAGCACTTATCAAACCGAATCAACATGAAGCCCCCACCCCATCAACAACATCAAAATGTGGCCAGTGATGTGCCCATGGCCACAACCATTGAAGAACACACACCTTTGCAAGGTCTCACCGAGACGCTTCTACCGGAACTCCGCCGCGAAGTATTGCAATACCTGGATGCCCAAGATCTTGCCGAGTTGTCTTGTGTCTCCAAGCAGCTTTCTAAGGAATGTGAGGACGATGCACTGCCCCAGTACCGGACAGCAGTGATCCGCTGTCCTGCACCCGCCAAAAACAATATGTCCATGGCCATGGGTTGTTATCACAGTCTCCATCCACTATTGGGCGCCTTGTTGAAGATTCCTACCAGGCAGAATCAATATGCGAGCAAGTTTCCAGTCTTTGAAGAGCGCTTCACTCGCTTGCAAGCTCAAGGCATATGCCATTTACCCAAAATCAATGCTCGGGAAGCCAAGCCAGTCGCTAATTCTTTGAAATTGCAACAAATTACTCATATGGATCTCTCTTCCGATAATAACAGCAACAACAACAATAACAACAGCTACCCCCAAGTGGCACCTTCTATTGGGCGCCTCATGACACAGGTGGTTCCCAACCTGCAAGAGTTGGACCTCAGTTACAACCACGTGACTACCGCTGTTCTGGCCGATGCTGCCAGGAACTGCCCCAAATTGGAACGAATCCATCTGCAGAACGGTCTCGCCGGTGGAGTCGCTTCCAGTACGGGAATCGATTGGAAGAATTGCCATGCATTGAAGGAGCTGCTCCTCGACGGCACGCTCTTGCAAGCAAGCAAGAGAGAAGTCACGGAAATGTTCCAGGACGCGGACAACGTTGTCGCGTGTCCCTTGCGCTATTGCATGGAAAATCTGGAACGAGTCAGTCTCAAAGGCTGTCGCCATTATGATCGCTTGCCCAAGAATGCAGTGGATGTGGTCAGCGAGCCCTTTACTCAGCTGGGCTTGATCAAGTTTGTACGCAACGCTCCAAACCTACGATGGTTCCGCAGTGACTTGACAGCCGACAATGTCAAGATGTTGCAACAAGAACGTCCAGAGGTTATCTTTGAATGAATGATGGGTCAACTCAAGGGCCAGCCTGTCTTCCGCCACGGCGAAAAACGTCGGGAGGCAACAGTTTTTGCGAATGGATATGAACAAGAAAGGAAATATTATGTGCAGTAGCTATCGATATTGTCGCGTGAGTGCTTGTTGGCTTGCTCGCGCTCTTCCGAGCAGCAAATCACCACGCAGTGCGTTTTATAATAATGAATACCAAGAAAAATAATGCTAAATACATGTCATGATTTTGATGAAGAACAAAGTGGCTCAAACGATAGCGTTGTCGAATATTGCTCGGGTTCTGCTGGAGCCCTTTGTCGAGGAGTGGTATAAGTTGATCGAGCGTCCGTCCTAGCCAACAAACTCGACCAAACAAGCCATTCTTGCTCCTTTGCTACTTGTACCGCATCTAGCCAGCAGACCGGCGGCAGTGAACTGCCCTGCTTTCATGGTGCGAGCCTACCTGCACTCCTCACAAAGTGGTGCACAAAACTGCATTGAATCTAAATCGTTCGGTTCGGTCATCTTATCGAACCAATTCAATCTTCCTCTCCACTATTCCACCGATTCCACCCTCAACTACCATCCTCATCCTCGCTCCACAAGACCTAGACCAGTTTTCTTCCCTTTCAAACCTAGTACAGCTTCTGCTTGCAGAAACCCAATGACGATTCCTGCCTTCAAGTCCCGCTGATCAGCAATCGTTGGTTCCCATCATCCCCGGCAATTCTGTAAGAATGGCTGCCAGCATTGCTACCGCTGCTTCGATCCCTTTGCTTGATGCATGCGGAGGTGGCTGATGGGTTGGCAGAGATGATACACACCGTCTTATCTTCCAGCCAAAAGCTGGAGTCACATCATGAGGGCCGTGAGTCAAGACTTCCTTTGCGCTACGTTGCCTCTTGACTGAGCTTCTGCTTGATATAACACCGTGCTTGCCCTCCTGCTTCCTTTCTTATTTAAAAAAAAACGCACAATACCACCCCTGTAAATCCATCTAAATCTATCCCGGATTTCTGGATTGACCAACTCACAGTCGGCACCTCAATCGAGGTACCGGTACGGTACTACGTTTCTGCAACAGTAGTTGCACTGGCTCAGTATGTGCTTCCCCCTACTACTATGTGGATCTTACATACCCTCAGCATCAAGAACAGTATGCTACGTAGAAACTCTATGGTATTGGCAGTCATTGAAACAAAGATCCTCTCAATAAGACTCCCATTATTAAATAAACTGCAACAGAGAAGATATAACACCGGCATTAAGACCAACCACATACCGAGAGGATTCCGATTTCGCCTTAAGTAGCCACAGGAGGTATCCAATGGATGCGTGCCTCTCTCAGTATCGTACTGAATCGGTCGTTAGCACTGGTACGATCGCTACGTTTGAGTATTGTAATACACGGCTCTTAGCCTTATTCGCGACTCGATCCTAGATAGGGTTTGAGTTCGACTCATGACTGAGTCTCTCGTGAATAGTCATTTGAGACAGGGTTCTCAATGACCACTCTAGTCATACTAGGTTGATGATGAAACATCGCTCTAGATATTTAGCCAGCGTGGAGTACTTCCACGCTACTAGATCCATGCTAGACAAACCTTCAACGCGTTCCGTTTTAGGATCGTGGAGATACGTAGGATTACTACCGCAACCTACTCTATCACACTTTATAGTCTCCCGCGGGAGACCAGATCTACGATCCTTTGATGGTGATCTCTCTCGTTGATTAGTTTTCATAGCTTTCTAATCTCTCTCATAACTTTCATTCTCTCAAACTCAAAACACTCGAAAGATCTTTATACTAGCTTTTAGCGTAGTGCATTTTGTTAACAAACACAATAGCTTTCAGCTACCCTCAACCTATTCTTCACCATGAAGATTGCTCAAGAAAGCATGCGTTCAGCAACTTCGAGAAACGTTGCGTGACAACCCATTCTTCCTCTCGTCGACAATGACGAAAAACGAGATCGACGATACTCGTGCAACCACCTGCAAACTTCGCAACCATGTTGCCAAGCGCAAATCAGAAGACTCTGATAACGAGGACAACTCCTCTATCATTTCAATCACTTGGATGGAGAAATCTCTATCTGAGGATTAGCCAGGATGATGAATCAAAGGAACCATGTTCCGATTTCCATACCAAGTGATGAAATATCTCACTAACTAGTAAACAAGAATTGTTTCAACCGATGAACTCTACGGCAAATTAGATGATTGCCTAGAAGCTGCTCAACTAGACTCTGATGATCTATTTAGCATCGTTAACTCGTCCGTGGCCAACCACCTCGTAAACGTCGCAAGACAAGAGACCTCCAACCTATCGTCTATTTAGATTTAACAACGAGAAAAAGGAAACCAAAACCCGTTACACCCGTTGCTTACTGGATACAGGAGCATCCGGAACTTGATTGCTCAAATCATGCTAAGAAATTACGCATGAAGGATCTTGGGGGCGTCCAAACCATGTGGACTACCCCTGCAGGAGAATTAAACACCAGCACGAAGTGCAAAGGTGCATTCATGATTCCTGAATTCCACGATATAGAATTATCGAATGGATTACACGTCACCAAGAGCTTGGGGGCGTATGACATGATCATAGGTCGAGACATTCTCTCTGACTTAGGATTTAAGTTCGATTTCACTACCATGTCAGTGGAGTGGGACGGCATATCTATTCCTATGAAAGATAGCGACACCAAAAGAAGAAAATTTCTTCATTCCTGATCCTACTGCCGTTGATGACAGTGCAGATCGTCTCAAGAAGATTCTTGATGCAAATACGAACAAGCTGATTAAGGCAGGTTTGCCAAAGTCAAAAATCAGTTGAATAAGGAAGAAGCAGGAACAGCTCATTCTATTAACGAAGTACTCTGACCTATTCGATGGCACTCTAGGAAAGTGGCAGATGGAGACTACGAAGTAGAACTCCTCCCTGAGCTAAACCCTATCACGCTAGGGCTATCCTATTCCACGTGTCCATACCAACACTTTTAAGATGGAGGTTGAACTCTCTGCGAAGCAGGAGTAATCAAAAAGGTAAACCGTTCCGAATGGGGCGGCCAAACTTTTATCATTCCCAAAAAGGATGGATCTGTACGATTCATCTCTGATTCCGGAACATAAACAAAAGGATTAAGCGGAGCCTTATCCTATCCCAAAAATACAGGACAATGCTCTTGAACTAGACGGATTCAAGTACGCCACTAGTCTAGACCTGAACATGATACTATCACATCGAGCTTCACTCACTCGAAACAACTCTGTACTATCGTACTCCCGTGGGGAAAGTACGATACCAGAGGTTGCCATGGGGCCTATGTAATAGTCCCGACATCTTCCAAGAGAAGATGGGAACACTAATGCACGACTAGAATACGCCGTCATACATTGATGATCTACTCATCCTAACTAACGGCGATCTAGCAGATCACGTTGAAAAGTTGGATGAAGTTCCGAAGGCTTCGAGAAGCCGACTTAAGATCAATGCTACCAAGTCCTTCTTCGCAAGAGGAAACTTGAATACTTAGGTTACTGGATTACTCGAGAAGGATCCAACCTATAACCAAGAAAATAGACGCGATCCAGAATATCGCTCCTCTACCAACAGAAAAGAACTCCGTAGATTCATTGGACTAGTAACTAACTATCGAGACATGTGGATTAGACGATCACATGTACTGGCTCCACTCGCTTCGTTGACTTCCAAAACAACGAAGTGGAAATGGAAGCCGAACACGACAAGCCTTTAGCCAGAGATAAGAAGATCATCAACAAAGAAACCTGCTCGCTTACCCTGACTTCAACGATACATTCGTTTTCCACACGGATGCAGTTGATACTCAAATAGGTGAGTAATTTCCCAGAAGGGAAAACCTATCGCGTTCTACAACAGGAAGCTCAACCCTGCTCTAGACACGTTACACAGTTACAGAAAGGAACTTCTCAGTATCGTAGAAACTCAAAGAGTTCCGTAACATTCTTCTAGGACAGAAGAGTCGTTGTCATACGGACCACAAGAATCTTACATGTAAGAAACTTCAAAACCGATCGCGTAATGCGATGGCGCCTTATTCTGGAAGAATACGGCCCTGAACTACGGTAATCAAGGGCGACAGACAAACATCGCGCTATGCGTTGTCGAGACTTAACATCTCCAACAAAACGGTTCTTCAGAACAGATGAGAAGCCAGCGAGATCGCTGAGCTCATGGCTGCAGACGAAGAGGGATTCCCTAGGGATTCCCTCTCTGTTCCCGAGTCGAACATCGTCAGAAGACGACAACGATATCAAAAAACTCCTCAGGGACAAGCCAAACGACTACAAAGAGCAATCTTTCCCCAGAGGGATAAGTCTACGACTTAGTAGTCAAGGACGACAAGATCGTCGTACCTAAGACTATGCAGAGAAGCTAGTCGAATGGTACATGGTGTACTGATGCACCTGGCGAGACTCGCACAGAAATGACCATCAGCCAACACTACACCTGGAAAGGACTGCGACAGACTGTGCAGGCCGTATGTCAGCGTTGCAAAGCTGCCAGATGAACAAAACCAAGACGCGTAAGCTGGATTGATGCCTCCAAAGACTTGCGAGGAAGTCGAAACAGCCCACAACACTCCAGCAGCCACTGTGCCTCCCTCCTGGGAACCAACCACTGCCAGTGTGTCATTAGACCCCATCTTCTGCCTGCTTGTTGGCCTTTATCTAACAATTTTTGTGCATTGGATGGGGTACACCCTGCTCTGGTCCAGCCTTGGGAGTACCACCTCCTACGGGCTCTGCTGGCATCTTGCCTTGCATCCCAAGGCCCTTGCCACAGCTTGGGACCTGATCACCCAGACACACTTACTGGCGGGCACTCTTTGGTCTGGCAATCTAACTGGTCCTCACGGTCCTTATGGTGATAATGGTTTCAATACCGACAAAAATCCTGTGTAAGCCCTGTAACCCAGGTTTTTGCGCTAGGCAGTTTCCTTATCAATGTGCTCACCCCCCACCCAGGGCATCTGTCTACTTGGTGCTGGCCTCACGTTGGCAGTGGATGAGCCAGGTCATGTTGATTTGGGCAAATAAGTAGATGACGACTCAGCTAGGTGGGGCTTCCCCACCCATTGCCCGCGTACCAAAAGCCACTCCGTGGCCAATAGTTTGTTAAACTAACGAGTAATTTACACCCCAGCAGGAAGCTCAACCCTGCTCAGACACTTACACAGTTACCGAGAAGGAACTTCTCAGTATCGTAGAAACTCTAAAAGAGTTCCGTAACATTCTTCTTGGACAGAAGATCGTTGTGCATACGGACCACAAGAATCTTACATGTAAGTAACTTCAATACCGATCGCGTAATGCGATGGCGCCTTATTCTGGAAGAATACGGCCCTGAACTACGGTTACATCAAGGGCGAACAGAACATCGTCGCAGTGCGTTGTCGAGACTTAACATCTCCAACAACGACGGTTCTCAGAACAAATGGACGCAGCGAGATCGCTGAGCTCATGGCTGCAGACGAAGAGAACTTCCCTAGCGAGTTCCCTCTCTCGTTCCCCGAGATCGAACATCGTCAGAAAGACGACAACGATATCAAGAAACTCCTCAGGACAAGCCAAACGACTAAAGAAGCAATCTTTCCCCAGGGATAAGTCTTACGATTAGTAGTTAAGGACGAGAAATCGTCGTACCTAAACAACTAACAGAAGCTACGTTGAATGGTACCATGGTGTGCTGATGCATCCTGGCGAGACTCGACAGAACTAACCATCAGACAACACTACACCTGGAAAGGGCTGCGCAAGACTGTGCAGGCCGTATATGTCAGCGTTGCCAAAGCTGCCAGATGAACAAACCCAAGACGCGTAAGCTGGGATTGATGCCTCCAAAGACTTGCGAGGAGATCCCTTGGGAAAGACTATGTATTGACCTGATAGGCCCTTACAATGTCGGGATCCTAAGAAAAAGAATTCCTGTACACATCATTGCTTGACAATGATTGATCCCGTAACCGGTATGGTTCGAGATTGCAGAGATCTGCTCCAAGGCAGCAGAGAAGGTAGCCATCGTCCTAGAACAAACGTGGCTTACTCGGTATCCATGGCCTGCTGAGTTATCATGGATAGAGGACGTGAGTTCCGCGCAGAGGTCGAAAGACTCTCCGGGATGAATATGGGATTCGTCGCAAGTTCATCATACAGCGTACCCTCAAGCCAACTCTATGGTCGACTGCTGCTCAACAATACGCAACTTGATCGCTGTTCAAAACATCAGTGCCAAGACGACCTCGTGAACGGATCCTGGATGGAGTCCTCACGGCGCTTCGCTTTGCAATCAATGCCACGATTCATACCACTTTGCGTGCAACGCCCGCAAGCTCATGTTCAATCGTGACGCGATTCACAAAGTCCGTTTCGAAGCCAACGGAAGTACATCAAGGAACGTCGCTAACGACTAATCCAACAGAACAACGATAGGGAAAACGGAACGCGTGTCCCTCATCAATACAATGTCAACGATACCGTGATGATTCAACAGTATCAGCACCCCAAGTACGGTCAGCCAAAGTACAAAGGTCCTTACACCTATAGACCGAGTCAATGACAATGGCACTGTACGGCTCCGAACATGCTACCGCCAATGGCGGCACAGTCTACCAGACTTGGAACATAAGGTATTATACACCCATACAAGGCCTGATCCCCTTGTAGGATTGCCATCGTGCGACGCACATGTTCTACATCCAATCTCATGAGAGTGCCCCGCACTTTAAATCATATGTTCTCCTTGTCCGACTGCTGTCGCGCCTTCTGTGACCCGTGTGCGAATGCAATACACGGCTCTGCCTTATTCCAACTCGATCTAGATAGGGTCTGAGTCGATCATGAGACAGTGTTCACAAGACGCAAATGCAATACACGGCTCTAGCCTTATTCGCGACTCGATCCTTAGATAGGGTTTGAGTTCGACTCATGACTGAGTCTCTCGTGAATTAGTCATTGAGACAGCGTTACTCAATGACCGCGCTAGTCATACTAGGTTGATGATGAAACATCGCTCCAGATATTTTGCCAGCGTGCGAGAGTACTTCCACGCTACTAATCCATGGCTAGACAACTTCCACGGGTTCCGTTTTAGGATCGTGGTGAAGACGTTAGGATTTTACCCAACACTACTCTATCACACTTTATAGCTCCCCGCGGGAAGCAGAGATACTACGATTGCCTTGATGATGATCTCTCTCGTTGATAGTTTTTCTAGCTTTCTAATCTCTCTCTCAAACTTTCTTTCTCTCACTCAAAAAATCTGAAAGATCTTTACACTAGCTTTTTAGCGTAGTGCACAGGATCCATTCACGAGGTCGGTTTGGCACTTGATGTTTTCAACAGCGATCAATTTACGTATGGTCGTGATTGAAGCACGCCTCGACCATTAGAGCTTGGCTTGAGGGGTTACGGGCGTTAGTGATGAACTTGCGGACGGAGCCTAGCAGCTTCCATATTCATCCTGCCCGGAGAGTCTTTTCGACCTCTGCGCGGAACTACGTCCTCTATCCATGATAACCCAAGCAGGCCATGGATACCGAGTAAGCCACGTTTTGTTCTAGGACGATGTCTACTTCGTCTTCTGCCTTGGAGCAGATCTCTGCAATCTCGAACCAACCGGTTACGGGATCAATCATTGGCAAGCAATGAAGTGTGCAGGAATTCTTTTTTCTTAGGATCCCCGACGTTGTGAGGACCATATCAGTTCAATACATAGTCTTTCCCAATGGATC